>CAIGRO010165180.1:0-11841 GCA_903798355.1 Fraxinus baroniana | reverse complement strand
CATTTAGTTAAGTAATTCATTTATACTTGCATACTTATTATTAACTCACTTATAATTTCATCAACACAAAGACTTTTCTTTATTTGTTTCGGTTAAGGTCACGATAATTAGAATTAGAACTAATCAATCCTTGTAGGAACGATATTCGAACTCAAAAAGTCAACTTTATTACTTGTCAACGTACTGTACACTTACAGTGATTTTTATCCGAAATATATTTTCGTGAACAATCGCCATTAGAAATCACAAGAAGATCTCCATCACTTTTCTCATCCTCCGCAACACTGACTTCTCTTGAATTTTCAGGCTGCTTTCCTTTCTGATTTGCGTCAGCAATCCTATTCTTATTTTGTAACTCAAAACAATTAGCTTTACTGTAGTCCTTCATGTTACAAAAATGACATACATTGTCTTTAAGTTTAGATTTCGATATGTTCCTCATGTTATCATCATGATTCCTATCATGTGTAGCAACTGAAAATAAAATCTCATTTATTTCAACTGGGCATGTTTTGTTAATTTTGAGATATTGAGAGATTAATTTTAAATATAAGTTTTTATGTCAATTATTCGGCCAAATAATCAAATATTTATTTAGTGAGAAATTTCATATCGATATTGATCTTGTTTCGAAGCTCATATTAAATGACGAATTTTGGACTCGAAAAAAAGTTATTTCAGATAAGTTAAGCCTAAATTATTATAATTTAAAGGAAGTCCTATTTTAAATTAAGGTTAGTAAAGCATTTGACGAGTTTGAGCAACAACCGCGAGTCACAAGAATTGACTAGGAAACCATTTGTTTATGGCTAAAGACTTCTAATTACTCATTAGCTCCTATTGATGATAAATTACAAGTTATTCTAGATACATACAATATATAGCACACACTGAATACATAATTACATGCATATGATAGCCATACAAAGAAAAGCAAAGGCTATTTTTACGTCTAAGATTGGAAAGGAGTACCGTTCGACATAATCACTACCGTATCATTACGAATTAAGGTAGGATCCCTATACTAAGTTGATAAATTTAAACTAAACATGAAAATTGTATCTTTAAGAAAATATTATATTCACTAATTAAATAACATGTCTTTGACCGAATTAAACTAATTAATAAATTGACGGCAGAAAAATATACTGTTTATTTTTCCCTCGATCCCTTTGGCAGAAAAATATATTGTTCATTAATAGTTGTAAGGTTATTATATGAGTGAGTATTTAAAAATATCGAGTAAGATATGTGCAGTTTTCATGGACGTTAGTTGTATAACATTAAAATAGACATTTTATACCACATTTCTTATGAAGTATATTGATGATCAAGCGACACACCCATCAGTAGTATTTTGAATTCCCGAAATTTTTTACATTTCGTTATAGAGAACTCAACATTTTGTTAGGTCGAACTCGAAGTTCTACTGGTAATTCATGCATAAATTACTGAATATAAAATATATGAAAACAAACAACTTGCACAAAGTATCTTACCTTGATTTGATAAGAAGAATTTTTGAAAAACAAAAATCCAAAATCACACTCCAAATCTTCTAATTTTCTTGCTTGTCTTAACAGTGAAATTTGCCTTCTGCCATGTATATATATTAATCTAACTTCTCTCCCTATCAGGGTGTTTGGTGGGGATTAAAATTAGATTTTTAGTAGATTGTGATAGAAATTTTTGAAATGTGTGGTTGAAAAGTTGTGGGACCCATGAAAAATGTAGTTAATATTGATTGTTTACTATGAATGGCAATAAAACCTGTTCAACCCGATACCCGTGGGGCCCCACCCCGAATGGGGTAGGGATTACCCGCCTAATCGGGTACACGGGGCGGGAATGGGGCGAAGATCATTAACCCGAAGTGGGTATGGGGCGGATATGGGAAACATAATCCCCGCCCCGTTACCCGCCCCGTTTAAAATTAATTTCAAATTTAAGTTTTTTATCCAACAAAATAATAAATTTATCATCATTTTTAAAGAGAATATAAGTTGTTTTTAACAAATGAGTAAAAAAGTAATAATATATTAATATTTACTAACTAAAGACATAAATAAAATAAATAAAAACTTTAAAATAAATAAAAAATAAAATTTAAAATAAATAAAAAATGAAAAGAAAAAATAAATGGGGCGAGGGACTGGCCCCGCCCCGCCCCGATCTCGCCACAATTTCGTCCCGTCCCGCTTTAATCGAGTATGGGTTAAGGTAATAAAAATATCCGACGGGATGGGCGTGAGATTGGCTGACCCGCATCATACCCGCCCTGTTGCCATCCCCATTGTTTACTTTGATTTAGATTAAAATTTGATTTTAATCTGTACCAAACAAATCCTGTATGCCCTCTAAATTTTTGTGGGGGGTATTACTCTACCTTCATGGTGTATATATAGGGTCTTGTACCTAATATAATAATTGTGTTTCTATACAACTAGCTAGGAGACAAGGACATGCCAATGCATTTGTATAGGATAAAGGTTTAACTTTATTGAGGTATTCTAGTTACGATTTGGCTGAAAAGAATGGTTTCCTAGTCAACCAATTCTAATAATCTAACTTGGCCGAAATCTGTAATTGGGAGAAAATAATTAGGATGGTTATGAAAGTGCATACTATGATTCTAATTAAGTTGAAAAACAGTAAGTTGAAACGAATTACAATTTAACATTTTCATTCTAATCCAAAGATTAAAAGTTAATTCAAAATTATCAAAACACGTGGCTGCCCATGTTGCTAAGTTAATATCCTAAACTACTCAAAATTCTAATTATCCTTATGTTCCTTCAATTGGGTCTAATTTAGTTCGAACTTATCCAAGATAACTTTTGCTTGATTTGAAGACTTCTAATTAATTACAAGCTTAAAAAGAATCCAATATTGATATACTAAATCTTTTTTTTTTTTTTCAAAATTTAATATTTGATTCTAAATATAAGAATTTAAAACACTTCACTTTAGTCATTTAACTTTTCAAAATATAAAAATATAGCATATAGAACAAATAAATTTTATTTTAAAATCTTTGGGACTTTACACGAGATATCATTCCATACTTGATTAATTTTCTCACATACTCATGTCTTAAACTCATATGTCTAGGCTTCCCACTATATACTTCATTATATGCTCATGTTAAGGTGGCTTGACTATCGTACAACGTAGGTATTGAAGAAATATCCTTTGCACCCAAAGGAATTTCATAAAAAAAAATATTCTTAGCCACTTAACCTCTTTTCATGCTAATGCTACAACTTCTGAC
This sequence comes from Fraxinus baroniana, assembly GCA_903798355.1. NCBI lineage: Eukaryota > Viridiplantae > Streptophyta > Magnoliopsida > Lamiales > Oleaceae > Fraxinus > Fraxinus baroniana. Next base: position 8,570 of record CAIGRO010165180.1, on the reverse strand, counting down.
GCTATTGTTGAGTGTATAATGTATGTTTGTTTGTTTCTTTCTTAGACTTCTAAGTAACTGCATCTCATCTAAGAGTAAACACCCAAATTGAAGCAAACTTGTTTTCTCCTGTACTCAATATTCAACTAACATTGATATATCCTTTAATGATAGTTGGGAACTTTGTATATTGTAGTTTTGTTTTCTTCAAGTAAGCAAGAACCTTCTCTATGGCCTTCCAATGTTCCAAACTTGGATTACTAGTTAGCTTGTTTAGTTTACTCATGGCAAATGTAACATCATGTCTTGTGCATTATACTGCACACAAGACTTTTAATTTCCTTCACATAATCAATTTAAGCTATTGCTTTTCCATCATTCTTTATTAACTTGATACTTGGATTCAATGGGGTATTTGCCACTTTAATGTTCAATTGTTTGAACTTATTTATAACATTTTCAACATAACGTGATTGGCTTAACGAATTTCCCTACTATCCTTCTTAACTTTAATATCAAGGATATTATCTACTTGTGTGAAATCCTTCATTTTGAATATAAAGGATATAAACTTCTTCATTTCTTTAATCCTTTTCACGTAATTACTAATGATTAACGTATCATCCTCATAAAGACATACAAATGTAGTAATACTATCACATACTTTAGTATATAAGCATTTATCTACTCAATTATGACTAAAACCATTTGACTTAATTTTAGATTCAAATTTCTCATGCCACTTTTTAGGTACTTGTTTTAATTCATATAAAGGTTTAACGAATTTGCATACCTTATGTTTATTTTTCAGTAGAACAAACTCTTTCGACCGTCTCCTTAAGATCTCTGTTTATGAATGCTGTTTTGTCATTCATTTGATGAACATGTAAGTCAAATATTGATGATAATGCAAACAATATCATTATCGAGGTTATCCTAGCCATGGGTTCAAATGTGTCAAAATTGTTGATTCTTTCCTTTTGTTGATACTCTTTCACTACTAATCTAACTTTATAGGTGTTGAGTGTACCATCGAAATTATATTTCATTCTAAACACCCATTTACACCCAATGGATTTAGATCCTTCTAATAAATCGACAATTTTCCAAGTATTGTTAGATATAATAGAATCCATTTCATCAATTATTGCATCTTTCCAAAATTTGCAATCTCTAGAAGACGCTTCTTTATAAGTCCTAGGATCACTTTCAACTTGAAGAACAAAAAGAATTATTCTTACAACATTAATCTTCCTGACTCCATTCGACTAAGTAGAGAGAAATATGTTGGAAATCAATTTCGTTCGATCTTATACCCTTTTCTTTTTTAACTCTCATGCTTCTTCGAAGTTTAATTGATAGTTCAACATCCCCCATAGATGTTTCCACTTGTGATTCTTTAGAAGTTGAAATGTCTACATGAGTTTCATTTTGAGAGTTTCTTGTTGCCAATACATTCTCAAAGAACTCCACATCCCTTGATTCTATTATAATATTTGATTCTAAGTTTAATAATCGATTGACCTTGCTATTTGATGAATATCTCACAAAGACATGTTTAATACATCTAGGGCTTAATTTGGTTATCATAGGATCCGTGATCTTGCAATAAACAAGACACCCCACACTTATGAAATAATTTATATTTTTTCCTTCCTTTTCATATTTTATATGGAGAAATCTTATGCTTTTTTGGAGGAATCCTATAGACAATATGATATGCACTAAGGCTTCACCCTAAACCTTAAATCGTAATTCAGCATTTAACAACATGCCATTAATCATTTCTAAGAATGTTCTATTCTTTCTTTCTGCTAAAATATTTTGTTTAGGTGTACATGGTACAAAACATTGGTGTATAATGTCATTTTGTTCACAAAATATGTTAAATTCAATTGATAAGTATTTTTCATCTCTATCACTTCTAAGAGTCTTTAGTTTTCTTCTCAATTGATTTTCAACTTCAACATTATATACTTTAAATATAGTAAATATATCGTCGTCAAAAGATCAAATTCATAACTATTCGAACTTATGAAGATGGTCAACATTGAAGTCACATATTCAAGACAAGTCCTTCAAAGAAAAAAAAAAGATATTAAAAGACAAACATTAAAGAAAGATCAAGATTAAAAGCTTAAGAGCCAAATGTCAAAGAAAGATCAAGACGAGAGCCCCAGAGCCAAACTTCGAAACAAGATCAAAGATTATGTTTCTTATTTCAAATGTAAATGTACTAATATTTTGATCTTTAGCAATAAATAATAAAAGCTCTAAAATCATTTTGTGCACTAAAAACTATTTTGATTATTACTTGCATAAAATGTTTTGATCAAAAGTAAAATTTATTTTTAAAATTATGTTTGAACTTAGACCATATTTTTAAAACATCATTTGACTAGAAAACTAGTTAAAAACTCATTCTAAGATCTTACATTTGTCAAAACATTCAAATCGGATCAAACGAGGTAAAAGACTGAAAAATCGTTTGAACCAACTCAACATTCGAGCTAAGCATGTAGACGTTCGGATACTCATTTGGACACTCTTCTGGATCCCAAAAAGTTTTGAAAAATCTTTCTCTATAAATTCATAAAAGGTGCACGTTCGGTTGGTTGTTCGGTTCGACATATTATTTTACTTTTTGAATTCTATAAATACCATCACTCTTTCCATTCTTCACAAAAGTTTCAAGAGCATTAAAGTGAGATATATTTTGAGAGAATTCTTTTAAGCCTACATTGCATTCATTTCATTTATTTCTTCATATAAAAAACTTTGATTGATTCAAAATTTTTATTCATCTTCATCAAAGTTTTTCTCATTTTTTTACTTAACTTATTTCTATCATTCACAAAAGAAAGATATATTTTGAAGAAAATCCTTGAACTTATGTTACATCTAATTCTTCTACTTTGTATATCAAGACTTTTGATTGATTTAATCAAACTTGTAAAATTATTATATAATCATCAAAATTTATCATCTCTCTTGGTATTTAATTTATTATAATAACTCATTTAAAGAGACTTATATTTTGAGAAGATTTTTTAAACTTACATTGCATTTATTTCATCGTCATCTTCTCGTTGGAAAATTTTGATTGATTAAATTAAACTTTGAAATCATCATATTCAAGGTTTTGTCATCTAATATTGAGCTATCATTTATTGTTATTTATTGAAATGTTAGTTTCTCTAAGTGCTTAATTCATTTGTTTCATTTATTAAGAGATAATTTTCATTGTAAAATCATTGCTCTAAACTTGTAGTTCATATTGAGGTCCCGTGAAAACTCAATGGTACAAGGATCGGCGTTCCTTGTTGTAAGTCATCGTGTGGTTTATATTAAGGTCCCGTAAAACTTAATAGTGTAGGACATATTGAGATCTCGTAAAATTCAATATTGTATAAGGATCGGTGCTTCTTATTTGTAAGTCATCGGAAGCGTAGTAAATGATTGGATTACACTATAAGTCAACCAATATAGTAAGAAGACCTTACTTGTGTCGGAGAGTTTGATAACAGAGGATCTAGATTATTGCTTTAGATTGAACCTCCACAATTATGTTGTTTGCATCATCTTTACCGTTTTATTTATCGTTATTTCATTTATATTTCTTATTTGATTGATCTACTTGTTTTTATTTGCTTAGGATTATTAATTGATTAATGTGTTTTTAACTAGCTTGATTTAAGTTTTTTTTTTCGAAAAGTTTTAAAATCCAATTCACCATCTCTTGATTAGTTATACTTGGCCTATCACTTTCTATACTACGAAATGGTTTTTTAAACATCCTAGATTTAATGTAAGTTTCACATTTTTCTAAATTATCAATTTCACATGATATCAACCCACATTTAACCATTATTTTCAAAGTTCTAATATCTATGTGTGCGAATCTACCATACCATTAATTAAATGAATCAATCATAGAAACAAAATAATTATTTTTATTAGAATCATCATCAATAGTACATAATTTGTCCATTGTTTTACTCGAATAGCCTTTACCAACAAAATACCTATTTTGGGTTAATACAAGTTTTTTCAACTCAAATACAAATTTTATTCTCGATGTTTTTAAAAGAATTCCACTTGCTAAGTTTCTATTCATTTCTGGTATATGAAGAACATTGGTAAAATTAATCTTCTTTCTTAAAGTGAGGATAATATCGATATTCCCTTTACCAATCACTTTAGATCATCTTTCATTTCCCATTTGAAACCCTTGCCAATCAACAATGTGATGATAAGTTTTGAAAATGGACTTATAATAACAAACATGGATTGTAGCATAGGTGTTATACCACCATCCCGAAACTTTAATTTGCTTTAGATTGCATTGATTTCTCTCATCATAGTTCACACTTCCCTCCTTCCATGATTGCTTTTTATTTCTGCAATCTCTTGCATAATGTCTCGCTTTTCCACAAACATAGTAAAGTCCTTTGAACTTATTTTTGAACTTTTCTCGATCCTTTTTAGGACTAAGAGGCTTCCATCTCTTCTGGTATTTGTTGGAGTGATTCACATTGTCCACGATATTGACTTTATAGGAGGCATAACTCAAGGCTATATAGGTGGATTGATAAAGGATGTTTGTTGTTTGATGGATTGAAGAGTTCGATATTACACTTGCAGGTAATTAGGTTATCCAAGTACACCAATAGCTCATGATTTTTTTCCTCCACATTCTAAGGATATGTTTGATTCATCATTTTTTTCCATAGAAAATTGAAAAAGAATTCCAACTTTCACTTTTTGCATGTTTGATACCCTTTTTTTAGGCAATTTGGTTTCTTGATTTTGGCTTTCACATGCCACTTTCCTTGATTTATGGGAAAACCAATTCCCACTTCAGTTTTTATATTTATATTTTTTGCAATTGGAAAAAATTCTGTCTACAATGCTAAATTTTTTTCCCTTTAATAGACAATTTCTACGCAAAACAAAGCCAAACGAATGGTATTCGGTACGGTAACATTTAAATTTTTTTTTTTTTTTTTTGGAAATTGGAATAAATTCTAGATCCAGTAGCAGAAAAAATTATCACTTTCATGGACATTTTTCATAAAAAAAAAAAGTCAAGCGGATATCAAACTTTCAACATTTTTCAAGTGAAAAACTATACCAATCAAACACAATTAATTACAATTTCTCGACAATTCAATTCCCTAGAATTCATTTTCTTTCTACCTATTTTCCACATTTGCAATCAAACGAACCCTAAATTGAAATCCAACTTTCGTGCACGTAATTTTTGAGGGGATTCTTTACCGTGACTCTTCAAATTAATGTCACTATCCTCGTGGTTTTCGCTTAGAACCTATCTTCTAACCTCCAATGTTTCTACCTCGATCTAATTTATCTTCGATCGACTCATTTTTGAACATCTTTTTGCACTAGCTCTTTTACTTAAGAATGGATGCGTTCTAGATTTCTCATAGATAATGCCAATTTATTGACCTCAAATTTGAGATTAGAAAATTTCTCTCACCAAGCTAGGGTTTTCCCTCCTAAAACTCTTTAAATTTCTTATTTAAGCAAGAGTAAGGAGAGAAATGACTATTTGAAAAAAGAGTGTATTCAATTTTTAATATCCTTCTTTATTCTCAACTATGCCTATTTATAAATTTTTGATGAGACAAAGAGGGTACACGTATCAATCATTGATTGATTGGCTTTAACTAAATCTGTTACCTTTTCACAGGGTCGGCCCTGAGATTATAGAGGCCCAAGGCGACGAATTTTTATGAGGCCCTTCAACAGGACCATTTTTTCACCAATGTAGCAAAATTTAAATATTTAAAGAAATAACATTTTTATAGTAAAAAGAAAACTTCATATATTTCAAAAGGATTAAGTAGCAAGTTAAAGCTTCTCTCACAACCCGAGAGATTAGGCTAACAAAAGATTTAACCTTCTCACATTTTGAGACGCAAAATCAGTAATCAAACTACTTAAATCAAGTTTTTCCAACATATTTTTTTCAATAGAAATCATAGCTAATCCATTCAATCGCTCTTGTGACATGGTTGATCGAAGATAAGATTTAATCAACTTCAACTTTGAAAAACTTCTTTCAGCAGAGGCAACCGTCACAGGAATAGTCAATAATACTCTATAAGCAATCCAAGCATTTGCAAAACAACAGTCCATTCTCTTAATGTAATCCAACACATCAATTGCTCCAATAATTTCTGCAGGTATCGATTCCCTTAAAACTTTCAGCTCAGAATATAATTCTATCCCATCAATATCAGAAGCCATATTATGCGTCAAATGATTTTCAATGTTAATGCATGAACACTTCAAACTATCATCATCAATAGATTTCAATCTTTTCACATCAAATAAAAATCCAAAAACATCATCATATTTTTTAAATTGTTCAAATCTATTCTGAAGTGATGATAGAGCCTGATCAACTATATATATGAAATAATTGATCTTAAAAGATTGTTCAGCTGTTTGTGTTATTTCATCAGAAGAAATCTCATCAAACTGTTTCTTTCTATGTATAACCCGTTTTTCACGAAATATCGGTTCAATTTCCAATTCATTTGCAATCTCTTTAGCATCAAACATGGCAGCTTCAAACCCAGATTCTCTATAACTTTTGAAAAATGAAATGAGCCCTTGTAAATGTTTTATAGCAACATCAATATGCATGTCTTCTGCTTGCAAAAGTTTGCTTACTCTGTTAACATTATTCAACACTTCAAACCAAATAACCATTCCAAGTAAGAATTCAAAATTCTCAATTTCATATGTTGCCAAACACTCCGCCTCACTTTTTGTCTTAAGATCCAATTGAAGTAAAGCTTTTTTTATCTGTGGAGTTTGAAATCTTATCGCCCTAACACTTTCAATATGGCTTTCCCAACGAGTTTGTGACAAAGGCTTAAGGGTAAGACCATTTACATTCTCTTTGAAAATTTTCCAACGTTTAGTAGATGATGAAAACAAAGTGTATATACGTTGTACCACCCCAAAGAAAGATGCAGCTTTTGAACAACAAGTGTCTTATATCATTAATATAAAGTTCTAAATTATTCAAAGCACCCACAAGTTCATCAAGAAGTCCCTTACCAGATGTATCATCCACCAATAATAACCCTAAAAAGAATTCTTCAACCTTTACTGGACTTGCTGAAATATCCACGCACCTCAATATTATAGACATTTGTTCTTCATGACTTGTATCCGGAGTACAATCAAGTATAACAGAAAAGTATTTAGAACTTTTGAGTTTCGTAATGATTGTTGTTTTTATCTCACCAGCTAGCATAAGTATCAACTCATTCTGAATTTTGTGGCTTAGATAATGGTAATGAGTCTCTTTAGTTTGGATTCGACGAAGATGTTCTTGCATTATGGGATCAAACTGAGCAATCATTTGAATTATGCTTAAGAATATTCCATTATTTTCTTGGTATATCTTCTTGTTTTCACCACATGTATAATTCTCAATAATACTTGTCTCCAATGCTCTCTATCTCTATTGATTTGTTCTTGCACACTTTTATCAATTGTTTTATTGTTTTCAAATCTTAGTTCCATTTCAATCCATCTACTCATGTTATTGATGTGGTCACAACTTACTTCATGCATTTTAATTTTTTCACCAACATTTTTCCAATCATTTACTCCATCATGTGCCAATTGAGATCTGATTCCCTCATTCTTGAATAACTTACAACAAAAGCAAAATACTTTATCCAAACTTTTTGAATATATCAACCATTTTCTATCATGCTTCTCTCCATTAGGTAATTGTCGAACGTAATATGTGGATGAGAAGTGCCGATTTGCTACATCTTTTGGAAATATCACATCATTTTCTCTTACCGGACCTTTCATTACAATTAAATCTCTTAAATTCGTATTCATATTCCTCCAATTAGCTGGATCAATAAGGTCAAGGGAAAAAGCAATATTATCTCTATCAGTGGCTACCTCTTCATTGGATACCTCTTCATTGATCAAACTATGTTTTTCTTCAGTTGTATTATTTATATTTTCATTCTCATTAAAGTCTTCTTCAATGACAACTTCCTCGTTATGTGTTTGTTTATTGATACTAAGAAACTTATCAAGTGCTCCCTCTTGAGATTTAATCAATTGTTCAACCTTTTGTTTCCTTTTTCTTTTGGCACATCCAGATTCAAATTTTCTAGTAGACATAGTCACGTAGGTATAAGCACAGAACAATAGAACCTGAATGATGTGTCGAATAATTCTCAAACTTCTCCAATTCTCCAACAAAAAGGCTTCAGGCACTCAGCAGACAGCAATGAAGCCAATGATAAATGAGATTCTTTGCTTCTGCAGCCACAATTCAATCTTGTTTAATCAGGTTTATCATTGCAAAATCCAACCTCCCACATTCATCATATTGAGCAATAAATTCAACAATCACATATGTTTAATCCAATTCCATAATTTCCATCCAATTAAACTCGAATCCCACAAAAAAAAAAAAAAACTGAATTTACCTAAATTCCTAATTCCAGCAAGCAGAAACCGAGAAATCCACCACCGTGACTCCGTGTCCAAATTCAAATAGAGCTTCCACAGTTCCACTC
>CAIGRO010165173.1:0-18242 GCA_903798355.1 Fraxinus baroniana | reverse complement strand
ATAGTAGATTGATGAAGAATGTGTGGTTGAAAAAGAAGGAAAAGTTATTAATGTAATGGAAAATATTATTTTATTGAAGAATGTGTGGTTGAAAATGAGTAGAAGAATGAAAATGAAAATTTTAATATGGTTCAAACAGGGGTTAAATCACAGTACTTACTGTTGATCCACAATCACCATCTCCAACTTTGCTGTCCCATTCATTTAAACTGTCCCTGAGATTGACAACTGCAGTTGCAGCTGCTTCAATAGCAGCCTCAAGAATATGGCCCAGAGGACTAAGCTGTTTGGACCGATTTGATGTCTAATGAAAAAAAAAATAAAGCAGGTAAGCATTGAGGCGATTGTCACAATAAAAGATAATATTTCCTTCCAAGTTCACAGCATCAAGAATAGAAATGCAAGCTAATAAAGTTTGTTCATCCATGAAGTGCGTGGTTTAGCTCATAGATGCTTCAAATTTTGATGTGAGGATGACAGTGCCAGATATTACATCGTTTTAATGCATAAGAAGACTTGGAAGTGCACATAATCCTTAACTTAGACATAAATAAGCCCCTGTTTCTCTTCCATTCAATCAACTCTTTTTTTCTCAAACTCATTTTCAACAAACAATAAAATATTTAGCATGTATATCCAAAACTTTTTCACTTTTTAACTACACGTTCTTCAAAAAATCACTATTTCAAAACCAATTTCCCCCCCAAAAAAAAACTCTTCTTCATAAAAGACGAACAGGGGCTAAATAAAAAATCACTTAAAAAGAACCGACTAAAAATAACCATTAGTAAGTGGAGAGGCTGTCTGGGATCATAATGGTGCAATGATTTATCAACGTGGGACAAACTCAAACACCATCCTTGTAAATGACACGTCAATGCTGAGAAATAAGAGATATATTCACGTAACAAGTGAGCTCCTACTAACACTTGTAATGAATTCGTGCAGAATGTGGATGAGGATGAATGTCATCTTCAAATACACGGGTGTCATATGGACAGTGTGCACAGTCAAAAGGAAAGCCATTGAAGGAGCTATATCTCATGGTAAGCGAGATTATCTTCAAGAAGTCCAAATTGTTTCCAGAAACTAGTTTTGGCAAATTGGCAATAGATACATAATGACCCTTGACATACCTCCTCATTCTTGTTTGTACGAGACGGTGGAACAGGAACAGGAATCTGAGCAGGTGGACGGCTACCTGCAAGCAAATTAGATTTTGAAAAAATGTAATTAACCCATTTTTGATAATAAACTGAGTTTAATTGTAATTGTTGCAAAATGAGTTATCAACACATATCATTAGTGTAACAATCTCCAAAAGCATCAGGAGTTTTGAAGAGAAACACCTGTGTGAGCTTGTAAGCATATATAGTGATAAAATACTAACCATCAGCACCAACAGGCCAATTTGGAGCCTTAGTTGGAGCATCCAAGCGGTCCAAAATAGCTTCGTCTGCATTCATCACAGTGATGGAAAACCCTGTCCAGAACACACAAGCAAAATAGGAGCACATTTGAGTAATCTTAAAAGTTCAACTTTAAATGTTTAATGCCAAACATATAACATATTTGGAATATTTTTTTTAAGTAAAAAACAAAACTCAGTGCTTGTGTGGAAGTGATTTTTTGAAAATTGATTTTCTCCACTCATTTTCAACTACACATTCTCCAAAAAAAAAATCATTTTTCATATTTCCCCTTAACTTTTCCTCACTTTTTAATAACACATTGTCCAAATAATCACTTTCCAAATAATCTCTCCCACACAAGGGCTTATTTAGAGTTTTTGACAGTGAGATGATAGTTACTTTCAAAATAACTTTGATTAACAAAATATATTAACTTATAAGCAAATATTTAAGCTTGGCAAAACAAGCATTAGGTCTTTATCTCATAAATAAGCTCTTGCAGTCATTAACATACCAGCCATGTCAAGAGACGTCATAAATGACCCTGTATAAACTCTATCAACAGCCAGACCATGTTCTAGCTGCAATCTAGGAACAGCCTTTCCAGCGGCAATCATAAGTTCCATTAGCGGAGTGGCCCCCAGCCTGCAGTTCAAGAAGAATACTAAAAGAATAAAACTAGCAGACCAGAATCAATTCGATCAAGAAACAAAATATGATCTAGCATAACTATATAGTCAGAACAGTGTGATAGAATTGGAAATCAGAATGTAAATACATTGAACAATGCAAAGTCTGAGAAAATGACAATTTAGTTGGTTGTTCCGCCTGCCCATTTTTTAAAACTTATTTTTACCCAAACTCATTTTCAACCACATATTTCATGGGATCGACAATTTTTATCAGCTTTTAAACCATAAATTTCATCTTCTATAAAAATCTACTAAATCTAATTTCTAGATAAACCAAACAGGGCTTAATGAACAGTGTAAATGTATGATTTGGTGTAACTAAAGATAAAAATGTATCATGTAAGGATTAATAGCAGAAAACCTCTACCTATTGAAAATCGCATAAAAACTCAATGTTTGAAACCTTTTGTGCGAGAAACCCCCTACCGTCAAGATCCGCCAAGTTTTCCGTTAAAAAAGTAAAAAATGCCAAAATTAAATCCAATTTTTTTATATGCGCCATGACAATCCCAAATATCTTTTTCCCCAAAAATCCAATTGAAACTCCACCCAATTAAAATTCAAAGGGGTAAAATGATGACTATAAAATCCAATAAAGACAATGTTTCTTGTACCTCATTTTTCTCTATATTTTTTGGACCATCAATATTTTTTCATGGCATATTTTGTGTTGTTGTCAGAGATTTTATCGGACTTTGTTTGTTTGCCATATGGGTTATGTTTTATTTGATGGGATTTTACCTTTCACGCATATTTTTTTTATTTTTATGTTTGTTATTCAATGGAGTATGTAGATCTGGGTCAGCTGATATTGGACAAAAGAACCATTATTCATCCGTCTTTTCCAGAACCCTTTTTGCATAAAAGCTTTATAGAAGGAATGATGCTTTAGTCTCTCGAATTGATTCAAACGCCCTTAAATTTGTTGATAAGAAATCTTCCATGGTGTTGAACCATTTCTATTGATATCTAATCTTCCATGGTGTTGAACCATTTCTATTGATATCTGTTGTTTTATTTTGTTTAATCCACTTTTCGTTGACTAATAATGATGGATTTTGTTGGGGTTTTCAATTTAATGTAGAATCAGATGGATAAATTTCTGATAATGCAGCAACAGATGGAGCAGTTTGAGGCAGAGCTGCAACGGAATAGGGAAAAATCTGGTTCAATTCATCGAGGACCACCTCTGTTCTTGAGAAAGAAAAGGAAAAGAATTTACCAGCAGAAATGGATTTTGACTGGAATTGGAAATTTCGGATGGCCTAGATTTTGGCTGGACTAGAAGGAAAAGACAACGGTGGAAGTTTTGGATGGAGGAGTTGGTGGTTTAGGTGATTCAAAGGTGGTGCTTTCCCGACGGCGTTGGTGCCAACGGTGGGGATGGAAGGAAAGGGGATGGGGTAGGGGGTTTGAAGGAGATAACCAATTTTTCAAAAAAAAAACATAATAATAATAATTAAAAAAATGGTTTTTTTATTTTTTCCTAATTTTTTTAGTTTTCTTGTTTATTTATTTAATGTGGTAATTTTAAAACTACCATTATACCCCTTTTAATTTTAATTTGGGAGGAGTCTCAATTGGATTTTTGGGGAAGAAGATGAAGTGGGGGTGAAAAATAAAGTTATAAAAATTTGGGATTGTAGGTAGCACATATAAAAAATTTGGATTTAATTTGTAAAAAAATAAAAGTTTGGGTACTGAAATTGTAATTATTCCTTTTAATTTTGGTATTTTTTACTGTTTTTAACTGAAAATTTAACAAATCTTGACAGCAGAGGATATTTCGCACAAAAGATTTTAAACAGAGGGGTTTTCTCTGCGATTTCCAATAGGTATATCATAAATGGAAACGTTTCTAGGGAGGTTTTCTGCTATTAATCCTATCATATATATATAAATATCCATTTAATTCAACAAGCAATGCAAAGTCTCAAAAAATGACTATTTACATCCGACAAGGAAAAAACGCCATCTCCAGTAGTAAGCCCATGGGCTGAATTAAAATCTCTAATAAACTTCATCCCAAAAAAGCATCATTTTCACAAACTGTTTGATTCACATAAACGTCCAGTCAACTTTTTCCAAACGACACATCAGATAAGACACGTAGTTAACAAAAACCTTTCAACCCTGACAAAAGAAATGCAAAAACTTATTTTTATGGTTATCAAGGTTTCAGCTTGTCAAGAAAATATTGAAATAAAATATTAATTTTCTTTCTGGTCCAATCAGTCAAAATTCTCTCCTGTTTACTTTTTCTTCTTCAAATCAAGGTATGTAGTTGACAAAAGCCTTTCGACCACGAAAAAATATGTAAAAACTAACTTCATATACTTAAGGATAAACATTAACGCTGATAAAGGTTTTAACTTTCCCAAATATTAATATGAACATATGAATTTTCTTCAAGAGTATAATCAGTCAAATTTCTCCCCCATTTTCTTCTCAGCACAAACGGTTTGCAAAAATATTACAAAGATATTCAATTACAAAATCCAGATCCAGCCAAAGATAGTACCACGTCATTTCACTCGTGTTAATCTTCATCTAAAACATTAAAACAAATGCAGATAAAAAAAATTCAGAGCTAATGTTTTCTTTGACTTGCATATATATGAGAGGTTCCGGTCGTGAACTCTATATTGTATCTAATTCAAATATCTTTCTTTATCCTTGGAGAGAACCTCCTAAAACAAAGAGGACATAAGGAAATAATTTGTATTTCTTGGACAAAACTAAGATCAGCAGCACCAGAATATAATACGTATCCAGAAAGAAAGTATCCTTGTGTGCAATTGTACGAAGATAACTCCAATGAAGAATATGAACTCACCCATTAATCATGAGAACAACCCTACTTCCGCGTCGTATAGGAACATAGTTTGTTTCCTTCAAAAAATTCAGAATTAGAATAGCATTGAAACACCAAATTAAAAAGTTTAACAAGCTAAAGCAAATAAGATCGTCAATGAAAAAGAGTTTTCAAGAAGATTGCTGTGTCAGTTAACTATCTCGTGGCAATTAATCTAATAGAAGCAAAGAAAGATATGCTATATATTATAGTAATAAGCTGAAACTCGCAGGTCCTCTCTTAATAATTTCTACAATTTCAAGTAATGAATTTTTTTAGCAACAATAGACAATTAAGTTGATTAGGTAAGCTGATTTGGAATATTTTTGCCAAAATTGTTATCTTCAAAGTGATGTAACTAGTTATACAAACCATCATGTCATTATCGTTATCACAATCTCATGTTTATCTTGTCTAAATCCCCTCAAATATATCTCAGGCCAAAACATATTTCTACACTAAAGTCTATTGTACTCTTTAAAACTTTAGTTATTTTCTCCAAATATCGCCCACTTGTGTTTTAAAATAGAAGTGGTTGACGTGGCTATTACCTATCTAAGCCACACTGATTCAACAACCTTAAATTCTTTCTGGTACTATGTTTATTTGCCCATTGAGCATAATTGACCAAGAGCCCATTTTCAAGTTACAAATAAGAACATCAAGAAAATGTTTGCCCATCTTCGTCTTAAAAAACTTCACTTCTAGCAAATTCAATTATCAGGCTTCATTTAACTGATCCAAGTAGGCTTTCAATTAAACGGCTAGAAAGTAGAAACTTCGATTTGAAGGAAATCTGGAGAAACAACATACGACTCTCCTCTACTGTTAACTATTTTCAGCCCATTGAATTTATTTGCAATAAAAACTTTTACACCCACTTTAAAGCAGACATTTACAAGTAATAACATACCTGTGACAATATCTGTTTCAAAACATGAGAAACCACAATGTCAACAGGCTGGAGATCAGCCACAGCAGCCCCTGGTTCACCATGCTGAACAAAAGAAAAGTTATATACTTAGATATAATTCGGGTGAGCAGGACTAGAGCATGTTTGGGAAAGTTTAAATTATAATTAGTTAGATAGTTTTGTAAAATAACTATAGCTACTTTGGCAGTTAGCCAGTTACGAAGCAGGTCTACCGTAGCAAAAATTATTTGTTGCGAGTACAATGCTAGGGATTCCAGCTTAGTCAAGGGAGAGGAAAACTTAATTGTAAGGATAATTCCAGTTAAAGATTCCGAAATGTGAACATAATGGTTTCTGAACATTAAATATTTATCCTCGTATAGATCAATCTGACTGACTATAAGCAATGACTAAAAGTCGGAAAAGAAGTGTTACACACTGCATCATAATAATAATGTTGCATGCACTGTCACCGAGTGATTGTTATCTACCACATGAGTTTACATCCATTGAATAGAGAAGAACGTGATTACTTAAAGACAATTCCTTACTATTCCAAGACCAAGCTCCATCTTTCCTGGACCTAAACGATCCGACGTGACTCGACCTGGCAATGTGCAAACTGATAATGCAACACCCATCGTGCCAACCAATTCTGATGCACGTTGTGCTTCAGCAGCAACTTCACCAAGAGAAAGACCACAAGCTGCTGCTGCTCCAGCAACCTGTGATTGACAAAGGAAGATACTGTCAAAATATCACAATCAAAAAAAGGTGGTGGAAAAACCAGCATCATTAGTTGCATCATATCTGAACTTACTGACAACAAGAAAAATCATTTCATATAATAGCCAGATTTTCTAAAGTGCTTCCTAGTGCTAATAAATTGAAACCATATCAAATATTGGTATCATATTATCAGGCATGCATTTAGTTTTACAAGCCACGAGGGAGAGCATTAGCAGAGTGTTAGAATTGAAAGACTGGATCAACCTTATGAACTAGAATAGTCCCAGCTAAACCTCTTCGTCCAGCTATGCCTCTAGGAGGTGGTAGAGCACAATCATCACCAACGATTACCATCTGCGAAAATAAATTGAAGCATGGAGCATATTAATATTAGAAGCACTTGTATTCTTATATTCTCTCTTTCGCAAAAAGATAAAATATTTTGAATAAAAGTTCACATGAGTACATACCTCGACTTTGTAACCTTCAGATTTAGCTTTCTCAGCAGCCAAGCCAAAATTTAGTCGATCACCAGTGTAATTCTGCCAGGATCAATGTAAGCTCAATCCTTGAGAAGATAACATTCAGTAATGGATAATGTACAATATGCCTGACATGTTCATATGATTTTATACACGTGGTAACAAATTGTAAAGTAATTAATCCTAAGAATGATGCTTACTTTCACCCACTCTGAGATCAAAACCAATAAATATATATTTAGAAGGGTGCAGATTTAAGTAAACAGTCTACTAGTACCTTCACAATCAGGAGACATCCCATAGGACCAGTTACAGCCCGTATGCCCTGAAGTAAATACAGTCATTGTGTCATTTAAAAATTGAACATGAAAGGAAACCAAAAATGAGATCAAGAAGAGGAGCATTCTCCTATTAGAGTAATTAGCAAGTTATCGTACAGCAAGAATTGAATCAACAGGAGGAGAGGCAAAAACATCCCCACAGATTGCTGCTGTCAGCATCCCTTCTCCAACAAATCCAGCATGAGCAGGCTCGTGACCACTTCCACCTCCTGCACAAATAAATTTCAACATGTAAGAGCTAATTATCTTTCATTAGTCCATACAGAACCAGTTAACAAACTTATACTAGAGCATTGTAAGGGTTAAAAAGGTTACTGATTTTGTTGTTGGGATATATGGCGACAGAATCACATGGGCATTTAACTGCTATCCTTTGACTTGTACTTTATAAAAGACGAAACAGAACCCAAGAGTTCTAAGACAGTATGAATATGGATTGCCAATCGTAGCGAAGCTGAAGTTAAAGCAGAGGCCCATCATAACATTTTCAAAGAATATCATTTTGGCAGGACTTTTGTCCTGATAGAATTTATTTGGTATTTATTCACTCGGAACAGACAAAAGATGCCAAATTCCCATATGCCACTTTACTAGCCTTTGAAAATATACACCGCTTGGGCTAAAAGATTATTTAAAGAGACCATCATATGAAAATCCTTTAATTGTCACACAGTTGTCAATAAATTAGTTACAACAGCAAAGAGTGAAAAACAAAATAATAATTTGAACTAATATCATCTCGCGATCACAATTTCCAAAATTACTTTTACATTATCATCTTATCATTGTTGATCTAGAAAAAAATGCACTACAAAAACATGTCCAAGAATAATGTTTACTGAGTACTATTAAATTTAAACTTTTGCATTCTATATGCCATAGCAATAGAAAAGATGGGCATTTATCCAACCTGATATGACTGCAACTTTGTCATATGTAGCACTAGAGACATCAGCACGTAAAACAACCTTAACCTACATCGTCCAACAAAATGCAGAATTAGTGAATAATCCAAATTAAAATGTTCTAAATGCAAGAATATAAACACGGATAAGAGGGAAACAAATAATATTGTAAAATGAGTAATTACTTCAGGGAAACCATCCAAATACTGCAACCCCGGATAAGTTTCCACCAGACCTTCAATGAACTCAGTCACAACATCTGCAACCAAGAACAAGATAATAAAGTTTCATATCCCACTTCCGTTGCAAACTTTTTTAGTATCCTACTTCAATTGCAAACTTCCAAATATATTAGGTTTCGGGGTGCATTGTGGAAGGAAACAGATTCCTATAATCATATGAGATAATATACAATTCAACCTTATGCCTGAGCTGTTATGCACTGCTCTATCACCTAAATCTCCCTCCCGGAAGAAAGAAAATCATATGAATACATCATTCTAAAAACATGAAAAGGTGGATATTATAACACCCGCTCTGGGTGTAATTATGAGAATTGAAAATTTAGGAGCTCATTTGAAGGTTAATCCATCTTCTAGGATCTTGTAGCAAACTTAGTATAAATGTCAATTCCCACAAGTTTTGTTCTTTGAAGAAGGGTTGAATGCTTGGTCAAACCCTTATATAGAAATTCTTGATATATGTTATTTGTCATATTCATGATTAACCAAGCATATGGTAATATGTAGTGTGAATGCAAGTGTATATAGAATGTAGTATTCACGTGAGGAATGAGTGAGAGATTCTTGCTCATTTCACAAATTTCAAGGAACAATTTTCAATGCTAGAATTAATAACATTTCCACTATCATGAGTTTTTTCTTAATGATGCATCCCTAGTCTTGTCCTATTTAAGCCCCTCATTCACATTCACAAGCTACCACTCGCTATTATTTTTTCAATCCATATAATATACACATATACACGCACATAGCCGAGGTGGAAATTGTAAGAAGGATCAAGCAATTTTATTCGGTCTCTATTACTCTTTCTTTTAAATTTCACTGTAAGTACGTTACCTTTGGATTATTATTTATTATGTTATAAATTTCAAGAAAATTATTATGGGTCATATGGTACAATATAATTATAATTATGTTAATGGGGCCAGAGTTTAATAGCGCTACACATAAGAATTCTTACCACCTATGTTAAATTCTTGTGTCTCAATTATGTTGATTATGATTATTATGCTCTTTTAAGTCATACATGATAATGATTCATGGCGTACTTGTGGGGATTTTGTAAATCTCACTCAAAGATATTTCCCCATTTCAGGCAATTAATGGTTCGAGGCCAGGGGCGGACCTACTTGAGGACCAGTGGGGGCCGCCGCCCCCTCAGATTTTTTTTTTTAGTTTTTTTGTCCAAGTTTTTTTAGGTTTTCAGATTTTTTTTATCCAAGGTCTTTTGGTTTTGCCCCCATTGAACTTTCTTCCTAGGTTCGCCCAATCAACGTGGAGTTGGCAACGGGTTAGGATTAATAATTATATTGTGTTTGAAACACAACTTTTAAATTTCATTTTTTTAAGACATTATTTAAGCTATGTTTTACGTCGATGCATTATTCTTTAATGTTAAGATTTCAGAATTAATTATTGAAGTTAAAATTGCTTTTTATTTACTTAATGAGTAAAATCGTTTTTTGTTACTATTTAAGTCCCTACGAAAAAAAAAATCGAATTTTATTTAGTGACACTCGAATAGTGAAGGATTCGGTACCAGAATTGATTGCACTTCTATTCAAACTCATACCTGTCCTATTCAACCTAATACCTTTTTTTTTTTGAAGGACTATTCAAACTAATACTAGTTATTTCTAAGAACTCCCTCAACTTCCCAAAAATTTTAATTAAGTAAAGAAAGGGCATAAAACTTGTGCGGGTGTAAACACCAATTTAAAGTTGTCACTCCCTTCATACAGTGAAAGGAAACAGAGAACACGTAAGTCGTAACATTATCTAAAAACGTGTCAGAAAGTTGTTTCTCAGAGCGAGGTACAACTTCCAAAGCATATAGTACTGCAGTATCAATCTTTGTACCTTTCACATCAGAGGTTGTACCTCTTTTTCCCAACATGAGAAACACATCCACTGGAGAATATGAAGTTAAAAAAACACGGCAGATTTCAAATCTTCAGGCAGCAGAAGAATAACTAAAAACTAAAAAGAATTATTTTGCGTTATCATGCATCAAAATGTACATTCCAGCAATCTTCCTGTAAGAATTCATCTAACACAACGAGGAATGCAATTCATTTATAAGATCAACGAGTTAACGAAAAATTCAATTAAAAGATCAACGAGTTAACGAAAACCCTAAAAATTTCCAAAACCCCATAAAATTGGGGGACTGTAAATGAAGAGTCAAAATTACCATTAGGATCGTTGATGAGTTTCTTGCCCTGAAAAGCCATGATTAATTTGAGCGAAAGTCTTGAATTAGTAATTCCTACAAGTGCATTAGAAAACCCATTTAAGAGAGGGAGTGAGGGAGGGAGGGAGAGAGATTTATAGAGAGGGGGTTTGGTATGAGAATAGGACTCTGTGGCTTCTGTAGAAAGTCACCTGCGAGATGACGACAATTGTCGATGGATTTGCTTGTCCGAACAAGAAAATATTAAGCAAACCCGCTTTCTGTATTTTGTTCTATAATCGCTGTTCTAAACTCCAACGAAGTTAGAACAAGGGGATTCTCATTTTTTTTGCCCTTTTGTTAAATGGAGAGAATTAAATGTTAATCAAAGTCAACAATTAATTTTAATTGTATATTTAATGTGATTCATAACATTTCAATCATATATTCATCAATTTTTATAAAAATCTACTAAAAATATGATTTTAATCATCACTAAACATGGGCTTATTAACCTGAAAACCATATGTTCATATTTAGCATCTGTTTGATCCACATTATTTTTTTCATTCTCATTATTCTACTCATTTTCAACCACACATTTTTCAATAAAATAATATTTGCTATCACATCA
The DNA here is from genome assembly GCA_903798355.1 of Fraxinus baroniana. Classification (NCBI taxonomy): domain Eukaryota; kingdom Viridiplantae; phylum Streptophyta; class Magnoliopsida; order Lamiales; family Oleaceae; genus Fraxinus; species Fraxinus baroniana. Next base: position 6,865 of record CAIGRO010165173.1, on the reverse strand, counting down.
ATAATTTATCTTTCTTTTTCAATCACATATTCTTCATCACATCAACAAAAAAATGCATTCTTTCGAAAATAATGTGCACCAAACAAAGGTTTAGATTTTTAAAATCAAGCTATATGTACATTAAGAGCTTGTTTGGTTGGAATTTTTTTGGAGGAAGAATTGATTTTGAATAGTGATATGATGGGAAACGTGTGGTTGAAAAAGAAGAAAAAATTATTGATGTGATTGAAATTATTATCTTATTGAAGAATATGCGACTGAAAATGAGAATTGATTAACTGTAGAATTTGAGAATTCGTAACAAACAGACCCTAATGATTACATTTTTGTTTATATTTTTCCACATAGCATCGTATCTTTTGATTTTTCGAACATCATTTCGTATCACTATCCAAATTGTGCAACATAGTGGGCAATATCATCTAGAATGTAAGTTCTCATTTTTATACAAACAACATTTTTAATCTAAATTCTGTATTTGCCTAGTTCGGTTCACATTATTTTTAAAATACATTTTTCGCTCTCTTGTTTTCGATCACACATTTTTTAATAAAATAATATTACTTGTAAATTCAAAAAAAAATCTTATTTTTAAACTACGTATTTTCCATCAAAATACTATTTTAAAAAATATCATTTCCAAATAAAATGGGGCTCAAACGTGCTATTGATATTTGATTGCAAAGAAATTATTAAAGAAAGTGGTAGTTTAAGCAAAAATCATAATTAGTAGTTGTCAACTGTCAATTTAGCCCAGCATTAATTATTTGAAGTCTGACAAGGACTTCAATTGTAGATAATTTAAATTTTAAACAATATTATTTTTGTGATTTTATATATTTCAAAAGGTCTATCTTGGATATTTAGCAGAATAAGCCAAATTAATTATATTTCAAAAGGTCTATCTTGCACATTTAACGGAATAAATCCAAACCATTTATTAACCGAATAGATCAGTTCGAATAATTTGTGTTCGATTATTATTAGCTTGATTATATAGATTCTATTGGTTTCTTTTAATAACTTTTAAGTCCCTGTTTGTTTTTCATTGTTTTAATATAAAAATGATTTTTTTTTATCATTTTCTTCAAAACATTGGGGCCCATTATAAGAGAGAGATGTCAAAGATTGCGGCTCAACAACTGTAGCAACGGTAAAATTTTTTCTTTTAAATGAAAACAAAAAGGGCTAAAAAAGTTCAAGAACTTAATTGTACATATAATTGAAGTCTAAGGATTGCACATATTACGTGATCGATATCAATTGGTTAAAGAAAGTCAATTTCAAATATAACCACATAGGAGTTCTACGTTGTTTGGAACTTAAAATTTCAAGTTTCCAAGATAATACAATGACTAAGTCTCGTGTTCTTATAAGTTCTTTTTCTTTGAATACTTGATCAGATCTTATTGCCCCCACTCATGAGCCCCTTCTATAAACTTGGATGCTAATCAAGAAAATCGTTGATTCAAATTGGAGACTCTATGATCGGAAGAAAATTTATCACATGATAGATAGTATTCAAAAATAAACCTTTGTACCAAGTTTAAGAGAATTTTTTTATTTTTAACAATCTTCGGAACTAAATTTCCAATAGAAGCAACATGTCTTCGAATGCAAGAACATCATCAGAACATGCATCAGTGATTCGATCATATTGGCAGAGCGCATCAGTCTTGAATTTAATTTGAACAACTCTATTTATCAAGACAAATACCAAGCTCAATTTATTTTACGGAAGCCTCCCAGTAGCAAGTCAATAAAATGCTAGCAATCAGAATCATCTAAACCTACTGGAAAGATGATTTATTTGCCTCGTTACATGCTCGGCTGCATAATTACTTCACAATCTACTGTTCAACCAAGATATGATGCTATCCTTGATTTCTTCTTTTTCAGGTTCAAATAGCAGATCATGTAAGCACCCTTCATAGAGCTTGATTGTTTTGTCACTTGAAGAGGCCTCGTCATAGAGTTTTTCTGAGGCTTTGGGGTCAGTTACTGAATCAGCAGTTCCGTGTAGCACAAAAAATGGTACTCTTAGCCTGCTTAAATTCTTTTGCAAGTAGGAAGTGATTCGTAGAATTTCATATCCGGTTCTTATCCTGATAGATCCTGTGAATACCAGTGGATCCGAATACTTGGCTATAAGTGCCTCTGGATCCCGAGAAACTGTAATACCCTGCTTGTTTGCTGCACTGAACTGAAATCTCGGTAACAAGAAGGAAAACACTGGGGCAAGCACCTACATTAAGCAAAATCAGGTTTCGGTGAATGATAGTGATAGGATATTCTCAAAAGGTAGCGAAAAGGTGTTGAAAGAGAAGGAATCTTACTGCAAAAATTGGATGGGATGGTTGAACTCCTACTGCAGGTGAAGTTAGTACAACGCCTGATACACATTCACTCACCTTCGGATCAAGTACTGCCTACATATTCAAAGATAAAAATTAAGGGACATGGAATTTGTGAAGTAATGCATTAAATTATTCCCATTTATTCAGTTACTACCTTCAAAACTATGGCACCGCCAGTCGAGTGTCCAAAGCAAAAACACGGGAGTCTAGGATTTTCAGCCAAAACCTTTCTGAGAAACATTTTCTGTGCACAAATAACAAAAATACAGTAAACACAAGTAATATGTACAACCATTTTTATTTAATTTTTTGGCTTGAAGTGCTTAATCTGTGCCTTATACATGAATATTAGAATATACCATGTCAGTCACAGCATCATCGAGGGAGTGAACATACGCATGGAGTCCATCACTTCCACCGTGTCCTGGGATAAAGTAAGGTATCGAGTCAATGAAAAGAATATTTTTGAATTCTAAACATATGTTTGAAGGAGATAAATGCAATTTCTCATGTGGAAGTTCTTGGGAGATCTAGTATTCATGGTTCATCTTATTGTCATTGTGAAAGTAATACAATTTATTTTACCATATTCTTTTTGGGCACGTCAAATTCGTAGGCCAACAAATTCATCAATGACTACGAATATACAGTATACATCAGTCCTAAAACCGAGACATGGTGTTGAACAGCACATTTTACCGACTTTCATGGTTATAATTTTTGTCAAGGAACGAGGTTTTGAAACAGACTTCATGCGTCTGCAAAAACACGGAGAGATTTGGATTACAAATCACAACTGCTCCTCCTTCTACCATTCGTGTATACACTAGGTAGATGTAAAGACTCAAAAACAAGCTTACTTATGAAGGAGTGATTCACATGTTACTTTTTTGCACCAATAGCATCCAGATTGAAATACATTCAAGCCCTGCAACATCCAAATATACATGCATAGTTGACTATACATGGCATCTATTCCACAAAACAGAAAACAAAAGGGCGCTTTATTTGTGAATGATCATTAAACGGATGAATGATGCAAACATCAGGTGATATTTAAAGGATACGAAATTGACTGACAAGTCGCAGATATTATATTTTCCTTGCAAGCTACATTATTCTGTCCATTCGGACATCAATTTCCATATGCAGCTAGTGTATAACAATGTTCAGAATCCGTAGAAATCAGTAGAGAGAAAAGAACCATGTCCAATAAAATCTAAAACTCGTGGTGGAATCTACCATTGTCTATGTTTTCATGATAGTAATAGCAGTAAAGGATCATACACTGAAGTAGAAGTTACCTATTAACTCCAATAGGTATATGACTAGAAAAATGTAATCTTTCAGCCTTCTATCCACCTAAATAGATGGCAAACTTGATTTAAAAAAAAAAAAAAAACCTTTTACCCTAAAAAGAAAAAACTGCAGACCTCGAACCTAACAGATGAGAACTAGGCTCAAGATAAGAGGAATGTTTACTAAGAACAACAGAACCAATTATTGTCAACAGGGGTGGAGTCAGATGTGTACTAAGTTTTTTTTGTACAGGCCTAAATATATAATAAAAAAATTACAAGGGACAAAAAATTATTGGGTTAGAGTTGGCCTGGGCAACCCCCCAAAATCAGCCGCTGATTAACATGAAGACTTTGAACAGCATGAGTATAGTCGAGCATCAACTGTTATATACGTTCAGTAAGGAGGACTAGACAGCATTAAGAAGGAAAATGAAGTCAAAGTTTTGTATGGTCAAGTCCAATCTAGCATTGTATATCAACATACCCTTAGATTTTTACCATAGAAGACAATCTACTACGCAACTTTCAAGTTATTAATAGGAAAAAAAAAAATTCTGAATGCATGAAAATTAATTCTGCCATGAAACGATTCTTAACTTACCGATCCAATCCATTGCATAAACTTTAATGCCATATCCATTAAGCTGCTTAGCAAAATCACTGTATCTGCCACTGTTGTGAAAAAATAAAATAAAAAAAATACATATTGTTAAGCAAAAAAGAAAGAGCCATAAAGGAAAAGAATAAATCAAAATTGCATCAGAATCTGAAATGAATATGTGCATTTTGCTCACAGACCTGTGTTCATTTAGGCCATGCATAAGAATAACAAGTCCCCTACACATGATAACAAATGCAATCAGTCTTTGATCCAATAATGAAACTTGGAAACAGACGTAAAGATTTCGAATAGCAAATCTACTCAACTACAAAAACAGAGAGGTAAGGTGAACAAACCGATTACAAATATTTGTTTAACGAATAGCATATCTATGCAACTACAAAGTCAGGGAGGTAAGCCCACGTTTCACTAATGTTTATAAACTGTTTATAATCGAACAAATCACTTTTTATCCACATATTTCTTATATCCACAGGTACTGCTACCCAATAACTCACCATTCATTTCTAACTATTTGTAATTTAAATTGATTATAAACAACACCTTATCTTCTACATGAAAAATGGATCATTAACCTTTTATTTTCATAGCATTAAGTATTTCGTCCATTTGGCAGATAAAAAGTCGTGAAATATGATGTACTATTTTTAGTTGAAAATACCATTTCCTTCACTTTTAATATAGTATTGTAGCTTCCATCTCCAACCTATTCATCAATCTGCACTTTCATCACCCTTCTTTCTCGAAAATAAGTTCCTCAACTCTTGGATTGTTTTAAAGATCGCTACCCAACTTGCCATTTGAACAAGAAGTCAGATACCAACTGTCTCTAGAAATTAATATCTTTACTTTCCCCCATACTCTGCCATAAATTATCAGTGTAGTAGGTATAAAAACAAAAATGTCACTCACAAAAAGGCACTTATGTTTTTGCACCTTTAGGGATGCGGTCCAATTCTTAGCCCCTTTTGATCCCAATTTTTTCACACTTTTTTTCTCAAAACTTATTTTTAACCACAAATTGGATAAAACTCAAAAATTTTATCAACTTTTCAACCACACATTTCATTAACTTTTATTAATAACATGTTTCATTCACGTTCTACAATTAGTTAATTGAATTGTCACTTTCAGAATCTTATTGTGTATTCAGTAGAAACAAGAAGAATATTACACAAGTATATATCTATCTTAATGTGCACAGTGCACTACTGTACTTAGATAAAATCGAATTGGGGTGTCATAGTCAAGATCATCAACCGCTGCATCTGATTCTGCTGATTAAAAACTACTTTTTGAAAAGTAATTTAAAGAAAATAAGTTAAAAGTTGTTAAGTTGTGTACCAGACAATGCACTAAATAAGATTTGTTATAATTGTGACAAATCAATTGTGAAACTGAAAAAATAAAATTATAATCACGATTCATGAATTACCTGGCTTTAATCTTGGCCGGAGTCCAAGACTGTGTAAACATTGTGTCGCCTCTTGAGGTAACAAACAGTGAAAACTGTCTCACCGTTTCATCACAGCCATTATCCTCCACCACCCTCTTAATTGACAATGCTCTTCTCGCCGCCACCTCCTTGTCCACCGCGCTGCTGCTCCTCCTTGGAACTCTCAGCACCACTCCTCCCTGTGATGACGATTTCTCCTCCTTGCCACCGCCTTTTTCAGCCGACGATTTATATAAACTCCCACGAAATGGAAACAACATAAGCAACACAAAAGAATGGATTATCAGCCATAGGCTCCTCAACGCACGTAGAGATAACAGTGCGTTGATTCTTCCACTTGCACCTGGAAAAGAAAAACAAGACTTGAATGAATAAACTAAATCCATATCTAACGCGTTTAAGGTTTTAGACGAGATCTTTTACGGTACCTGAGGTCAGCATTAAGGTAGTGGACGAATCGTTTGCCTTGGTCGCCTTTGCTGTTTTTCTTCTTGATAATTCCACAAACTTTACAAATTTCGATTATAATATTCTGTTTATATAAACAGTGCTATTTATTGTTGATCTGGGTTTCGATATTATATTGATCTTGATAATAAAATTATTTGTATTTTGCAAACCCGAACAAATCATAAACAGAAAAGAAGAAAAAGAAAGAAGAAAATTTAGCAATTTGTTCTTCTTCTTTTCGTTTCTTTTTTGCTTATGGTTAAATTTGGAGGTGTTCAACCTCAAAAAAGTAGAAGAAAACTCCGACAAAAATGGAGTATCCTAAAAATAGTGTGAAATAATGGGAAAACCAAAAAGTACGAAAAAAAATTCTGATAAGTTTCAATTATAATTATTAATTGAATGGCTGAGAAATGATTTTGGATGAACTTCTCTTCTTCCTCTCTCTCCAAACTTCTTTTTCTCTCTAGAAAAATGATAACGCAGTAATCGCAGGGAAACGTATAAATAAACGGGAGAGAAATGCGGGTAGTTATAATCTCGTCAGGGCTCACGAAGAGTAACGTTGAATTGACGGTCAATATGATGCCACGCGTTGCGTATGCGGCGAATTTGAAATTTATAAGATAAAATAATTTAAAGTATTGTCATTATCAATCGTGAAATTCGACTAGAAATA
>CAIGRO010165126.1:0-10004 GCA_903798355.1 Fraxinus baroniana | reverse complement strand
CCGTCGATAACTCCCTCCCAATTCCTGATATGAAGCCTTGCATCGTGTAATTATTTTTTTAGAATGCAGTTTTGTTCATTTTTCATGTGTTGCCTTTGGTTTATGAGGATTAATATACATATTATTGATTGCTGATGATTGGTGGTACTAAAAACTTAAATATGAGATTCGGATGGACAGATTCAAGGAGTGTCTATTTATAGTTAGGTTGACAATTTGATAAAAGTGAGAGCTTCTTTTTTTCATCTCGACGTTTATGTAGGAACTTAGTGCGGTGCGTGAAAAAAGTTTCCGAGCCAATTGGTGAAGAATAGGCATAACTATGGTAATGTTAGTTGTCAGCTTGAGAGCCTTATTTGAGGCCTTGAGATCTGATTTGCAGAAAAATGACAGACAAGTTAATCCAATTTTTGGAAGTGATCTCCTTTTTCAGCTTAATTCTACTGTTTTATGCTGTTTGGTCTAGCAATAGTGTTTAGTTTAGTAAGTTTTGTGCAGAACTGCATAATATTTCACTTCTGTGAAGCTTGCTGATTAGTCAGAAAGAAAACAAGCAATACAAATTAATTTCACTTCGGATGTGAGCGGATACAGGCACATACGAATGTTTTATTGGCTCTATTTTATTCTTCATTTATTTGTTTTTTAACTACAAATTGAAGTTGAATTTGTTAATGATGTTGTATATTGGACACCATGAATGCTTTTCTTTTCCATTCTAAACAATTCCTTTCTATTATGCTCTCATTGTTTGGCAGGAAGTTATGCAATGATCTGTTCAAGCAATGGTCAAATTTGGACGAGTCTGATTTCTCTCTAGACACTGTCTGGTGGCATCACAAATCTATGTATGCCTCTATTGTACTGTACTGTCTGTAGTTTGTTCTCTGTCATTGTAAAGCCATTTTTTTTTTCTGAAAACTAATGGATTTATCTTTAAGCTTTGTAAAACAGGATCCTAGAGAGTCTTATTTTAGTAATTTTGGTGAATTCCCTCTATTCTTAAGTAATCATGCATGAGATTCATTCTAATGATTTTATTTGTTTTTATTTGTGCTATCCAACACCATTTGACAGAATGATCATTACAAGGTCATAACAAAAGTGTTGGTACACAATTAGTTCTAATCAAACATGGACAAATGGAGATTGTTGTTCAAAAATAAAAACTTGACGACATCAAATCCCTTGAATGGTGAAATAAACGGCATCCCTTCAAATCCCTTGAAATCCATTGCCATCAATGTTGGAACGGTTTTCCTGCACAATGACATACCATTATAAGCACAATCTTCAAACACAAAATTGTATGTAAAGTGCTAATTCACCCTAACACCATGAATGCCCATTTGTCTACCCATTCCCATGTCGTCCTCCACACTATTTATATAGTCCACAACTATCACACAATCGAGTGCAGGCAGCAATGTTTGACACTGATATTGACCCCCGGAACGACACTTTAAAAATTTTACACTCGTATTATATCACGTATAATTATTTATCAATTACATAAACATTATATCATAAATTATTTAATTATAACAAATTATTTCTTAACCAAAATTATTAAATATAAACTAAGCAAACGTGCATTGCACGTTGCTTAAACCTAGTATATATAATCATTCATTTACTGTTCATTTAGGACGTATTTTCCTTTTTCATTTTGTCCCTCAATTGTATAAAAAATGACGAGATGTCCCTCTTCTATAATATGAATTTCCCTAACTCAACAAAAAGGGTAATATAGACTTTTTCTTTACCCACAGTTTTTGACCTATAAGCAAATTGTTGACCGAAAAAGATAAGCAAAAAAAAAAAAAAAAGAAATAATAATAAAAAAAAAGAAATTACTTTCCGCACGGAAAAAAAATTTGACGACTTATTTTAAAAAAAAAAATCTGGACACCGACTTATTTACACTGTATGTTTTTAGTGTTGTAGATAATTAATATAAAAAAAATTATTAAATTGCTTCGTGGTGTGAATATATAGAAACTAGATTAATGTTATGGATAGATAAAAAATAAATGTGGGTAGGTTGTATTTTGGAATTTTTTTTTTTAATTGGAAGTTGGAAGATTCAAAAAAAAAAATTGAAACTCTCCGTGCGCGCATGGAGAGGGGCAATCTCTCTGTGCGCGCATGGGGGAGACACACTCCCCAACCAAACTCCCTGTGCGAGCATGTGGAGTGACATTCATTCTATTTTTTTTTAAACGTCAAACACAATTCAATCAATGAAAATATTAATTCAATACACAAACACAAAACATTTATTACATTATGCAAATTTAATATTTGTTAAAAAAAAAATTATTTCCAACAGATAAACTCTTCAACACATACACAAAAATTATAATTTCCTTTCAGCCCCCTCGACTCCTGCGACCTGACCGAGTAGGTCGATCCCTGTCAGGGACGTTGCCCCCAGACCCACACGAGGGGCGCTGCCCCCTCGACCCCCGCAACATGACCGGATAGGTCCATCCTTGTCGAGGGCATTGCATTTACTAGGATAATTTAAAGTATTATGCTTTAGGTACATGAGCATAATACCGGGGCCTGCCAGGCCACTCACACTGACAAGCCCCGACATGTTTAAAATAAAAAATAAAAAAAGCACCCCCTCCTCTATAGTCAAGGGCATTGCACGAGCACAGAACTAATATATATAAACGAGAGAAGAGAACGGGGAGGGAGCCGAGGAAAAAAGAAGCATAATATATACAAAGCCGGAAAAAGGAAAACCTGGCAGCTTGGCTTCCAACTCAACAGACCAAAAAACAATTTGTGTCATCTTTAATATATTATATATACACACAAAGCAAGCAAACAGAGGAATAAAGGTTGAAATTTTGGTGGCAACATATATATAAAGGATCATGCAACGTGTACATAGCATAATTCATATGGGTTGACAATAGGGGCCGACCACGTGGCTGTTATATCAAAACTTATGGATAATGCTATGTAATACACGCACAATGACTGAAACGGAAGCTGGGAATTGAAAACAGAATTAATTCCAAATTCGTTCACATTTCGTCAATTTTCGATGATGTCGTTTCTCTTTTGCTTCTTTAATTTCAATATTATGATATGCTGGATTTTTACATTGTTAAGATATTGATGAACCTTTATTTTGAAACTTTTGCTATTAATTAATTGTTTTGATGTTAATTTATTTGAATGCGTGGATACTTATTGTGATTTATTTTGTTTTTCAATTAATTGGCCAATAGTTGAATTGTTTGTGAATTTTATTATCATTGAGAGAGGTAATAGAATTGTTAGCACATAGTAATAAACATTATAAGGTTCGATAGAGGATATAGATATACATCTATGCTTTGCATAATTCATAAAGATGTTCTAGTTCGTTAATGCATTTATCATGTCTGTATTTTTCATCGAGAGATAGGAATGAGTGGAATAGATTTAATTGTTATCGAAAGAGGCTTTTAAGTAAATTTAGAATTTCGACCAACTCGCTTATATATATATATATATTCACACAAAAAATAGAGGTTGGAGAATGGGCAGACAAGAAGACAGAAGCTGAGGCAGGAAATTGAGTATGAGAATTGAGATTTTGTTTTAATAATACAATTGGCGGCAGAAACAGAGACAAATAATTAATTCTAGATTTGTTCATGTTTCGTCAATTTTCGGTGATGTCGTTCTACTTTTATTTGTTTAATTTCAATATTATGCTATATTAGATTTTTATATTGCTAAGATATAGATGAACATTTGTTTTGAATTTTTAATATTAATTAATTATTTTTACATTAATTTGTTTGAATGTTTGGATGTTTATTATGATTTAGATTGATTTTCAATAATTGGTCATTAGTTGAATTGTTTGTGGGTTTTATTATCATCAAGAGAGATAATAGGATCGTTAATACGTAGTAATAAGCAGTGTGAGGTTCAATAGAGAATATAGATATACCTCTATGCTTCACATGATTTTTGTATATTCTAACTCGTTTAATACTTTTTTATATATTGATATCTTTTATAGAGAGATGGAAATGTCACATATATGATTAGATTTAATTGTTATCGAGAGAAACTTTTAAATAAATTTGGAATTTCGACCGACTCGCATGATAACAAAAAGTCATTTTAATTGTTTTACTAAAAAGGATGAACAAGGGGGATTCTAGATCTTAGCAATACATCTCAAAAATTTGGTAAACTTTTTCTTTAATTTCTGATACGTAATAAATTAGACATAGATTTAATAAAAATTATTATTGTTATTCGATTAAGGTTATTTTAACTTTAAATCGATAAAACACGCAGTTCTCGTGAGTTCGACACTTTACACACTATTATATTACTTGATCATAACCCAGTTCAATTGCGGGTTTTTAAATAGTCACCTTGCACCAACCATTATAATTTTTCTGCGTTCATCAATCAATGAATAATTTACTTTTAATGCATTTAAAGTCTTTATTGTACGCTTTCCTCAAAATTGTAATCACATTTTTTTCGTCACAAAACGATCGAAATAAAGAAGGAAGATAATCTTGCAGAGCATACTACTGTCATACGATGTCTTTTTCTGTGTTAAGAGTAAATGTACCCGGTGAAACCAAGGGTCTCCGTTCCCCTTAAATTCAAGGGAATGCATTTCGTTGATTTGTAATTGATTGCCTGTCTTTGCAATCCAGCTCGTACTCGGGCCAACTTGTTTCGTCGCACAAGCCGCTACTCGGCTCAGCTCGATTCGCTGGTTGAACTCATAAAATTTAAACTTTTTTGCAATGTACATTTGAACTGAGGAGAATTTAATTTTTTTTCTTTCCATGTTAAGTTGACTATGTAAAAAGTAAGTTTGAATATAAATGCTTTTTTTTTTCTTCTTCTTCTTTTTTGCTAAAAGTTAAAACTTATGTTGATTGCAATATAAATGTTACATGAAATTTTCGTTACAAATAAATAGTTTTTTTTTTTTTTTTTTTGCCTTTTCAAGCTTAGCCAAACATTCTCTCGATCATTTTCGCAAAAAACATGCATTCATTTTGTTTCCTTCTTCATCTCAAGAAATATGAGTTTAGATTCGATTGGTTTTGTCATATTGCAAGTTAAACCCTTTCAAGTACTAGCCTTCCTCCCTACCTTCCTGCTTAGTGTCGCAGGGTTTCAAGTACAATTTATGACTATTTTCACTCTGTTTCACGATGGTGATTTTAATTATAAAAATGTTGAATAGCTACAGAGTGAAGAACAAAAGTTCAGGTAATTTGACAATATGAAGGAAAAATATATTAGTCCAATTTTAAACATTTTTTTACTTAAAATGGATAAAAGTAAAATAATCCAAAAGCCACATTACGAATTCCACAAATGAGATCACAAGACAAAACCAACCAGAGGACATAGCATCAAGTATAGCAAACAAAAGATTTCACCATGGAGATGCTGGGTTTGGGGTGGACACTTTTATTTCAAGTAGGCAATGTCTTGTGGATTACTCATATATTTGCTTTACACATTTGGGGGTGGCCAAATCTTCCCAAACAATTCTTCAACCCGCTTTGATTGATTAACATAGCTTTCCATTCCAGAAGCGAGAAGCTCCACCGCTGCAGGTCCCATTGCGGAGGCAAAGCTATACTGATCCCACTTTACAATCTGAAAATGAATCGATCATATAAGCACACGAATAAGTCAAAGAGACTAAACTCGGTGTGTCAAACAGGTAATCCTAGGCATCAAGACACAGCCCCAATTTTTTTTCATTTCTATTCTATCACCTAACCGTAGGTCATGCCAGCCGGCATGACATTCCCCACCTTATACCTCTAGTCTAAACTGACTTAAACGAACATGATTTCCAGATAGAAAATATGTACTTGTAGAGAACATGCAAGTACCCAATACCATTCCAAGATTTAATTTTCTTTCTCCTTTGACAGTAAGTCACGTATTGCTCTACCTAGTGCCTAGTGGCATGAGATCCAAGAAAAAAATATTATTATTATTTTTTTCCAATTGTTTCAAATGGGTTTATCAATGTCTACTTGCAATGCGTAAACTGAATAGAAAACTTCCAGTTCTTATGGCCAAAATTCTCAAGAGTACAAAGTCCTCTCTTTCCCTAAAATGGGAAAGTAAAAATCCTCCTTTAGTTCTCCTTTCATATTGGAGGATCATGCCAGCTCCATGATTTTATTATCTTTGGTTAATAAAACACGCCATTATACGCTCTTTTACAGTTTTTTTCTTTTCCTTCACCAACTATTTTCACTTTTTCATTGATATTTAGCCACTGTGAAATTCAAAATAGAATAATAAAAACAGACCTCTTCATCACTAAAATTGTAGGAAGCAGCAGATTGTGGAGATAGCCTTTTGATAAGAGAGTATTTCTCATCAGGAGGCGTCACAGATTCCTTTAGAGACTGCAATATCTTCAATGGGGTGATAATGTAATCAACCCTGTAAAAGAAGAAGCCTTACGTTAAGGACCACACGCGAGGTCACCAATTTAAAAAATTCAACATGCTTCAAAGGAGAGTAATTACCCTAGAAGATTAAAGACGTCCTGTTTGTTGCGAATAGCTGCAGCCATTAGTTTTGATTTATGTCCATATTTGTGAATGTAATTGTAGGCCTTTGTCACCTGCAATTGGAAAGAAAATAAAACCTTAATGGTGTGTTCGAAATCTTTTGATATTAAACTTGCTCCTCATTTTCACTGGAAGAAGAAATTATGGATGAGAAAAAAATCTCCACAAGTAAATTTACTATCCAAGGGCCGTTTAAGGTTTATTTTGAAGCAAATGAAGAAATATTTGCTGGAACTGTAGCAAATGCATCTATTGAACTCAATGTAGCCATCGGATGAGAATGATAGAAGATTTGATGTGTACACTTCTTTAGAAGCTTATACATTTTAAGACAAGTTTTGAAGTCACTTATTAACAAGACATAGGCAGCATCAATGTGCATGTGGGTGAATGCATGTGAGTTCAGGTACTTCTACTTCAGAGTTCTATTAATAAATTTGATACACTAGTTGGATTGACAAACTCAAAAAGCCATAAGCCCCTGCACAGGGCACGGTAAACTGGACATGATATAAAGCATGTTTGAAAAGTAACTTAACTTTTACTTATTTTTAAGCTTATCCAAACATGCAAATGCCAGAGATAAAAGATAAAGAAGCAGCTGTGAACTGACCAAGATCAACCCAGGATCCTCTCCTCTTCTAAGAGCAGTTTCTACATCTGGGTCACCAGTATGATTGCGAGCCCAATCCTGACACAGATTACCACCTCATTATTGTAATTATCATATAAAATACAAAACGAATATAGCTCCTATTAGAGAAAGTAATACCCTAAGGCGACCAACAAATATCTGAATGACAGAAGCACCAGCTTGAGCTGCAGCTGCAGCTTGACAAAAGCTGAAGATACAAGCCACCAAAGTAACTCAGAATGTAATCATTTGATATAAATACCTCACATGCAAAGCATTTATTACAAAAAGGTGGATGCCAAAGGTGAAGAAGGCTAGTTGAATCTATAAAAACAATCAATAAAAGAGGTAGAGAAACAAGTAAACCATATAAAAGTGACATTTCATAGAACATGCATGAAAGTCATGTATTTTCCACAAAAAACAATTCATAAAAGAGAAATTAGCTTCCATGAAAAATACTGAAATAGCTAGTTGAAACCACGAAAACAAATGGTGAATATCAAAACCTCCAGTATGAAGGTGTAAATTCATGGTGGAAATTAGTAAGCAAGCTTGGTGGAACCAAAAAGCTTGGATTTACAGATTTCGGGCTGACATAATCATATATGCATGTTTCCGCGCATTACAGGGCCAGTGGGAACAAAAGGCTGTGTGTGTGTGTGTGCTGGCTGCTCCCAGAAGGTCCCAAAAATCCTTCTGTGCCATGTTATTTCAGCAGTAAACCTTGCTTGCAGAGATGTCTTGACTCCCCTGAAGTATCTTGCATAGGATCATAACCCTAGTCCTTCCCCCACCTCCCACCAAGCAGACTAGTAATTATAGTGTTTGTCCATGCTCATCACAGCTTCTACACTAGTTGCCAGAAAAATCACTTCCTCAAGGCTCAACTAGTGATTTTTAAATAAAGAATCTAACTACATCAAAGGCCTCATGCTACTTTGATATTTACAGCTAGCAGTTATCAACAATTCTATCTCTCACACACAACACAGTGACATACACCCTCACCCTAGGCTTTCTTCACAAAAAGAAACCAAGCCTTATTCTAATCAGGTGCGTGAAATCTTTTTCTCCACTTCATTAGATATCCACAGAATATATAAAGACGTGACTCATATAACTGTAGACTCATATAACTGTAGAAATTATAAGTACAATGTGACTTATATACCTATAGACAAACGTCATATGTGTCTGAATGCCCTCGGACTCCAGTAATCTTGATGCCTCAATCCCCTAGCAAGAGAACTAAGTGTAAAGATACAAGATAAAGTACAAGTTCGTTGGTTTTAGAGAATTAAATGTTTCTTTAGAATCCAAAATGATACATTAAATCCATAATACTAACTTGCCAAGTTGCAGGGATTTTGAACAACAACCGCTCTGGAGCCACGCCAACTTCACTATACAATTCTAGGAGCTTGTACACCTGAAATACAAAAACATAACAATGGATAATAACTTATTAATGCATTGTTAGAAGGAAAGACTGCAAAGAGAGAGAATGAATATATGTGGAACACAATGAAAGCACAAGGACAGCTTTATTCAGAAACTAGGACCAATGCCAACAAAATTTCATGGAACATTAAAGTGCAATGACTGCTCGAAGAGGTGTTTGTACCCAATCCTTACAGTTGTACAACATTAAACTTAATCAACTTCCAAAAATAGAGTGTTCACAATGAAATAGTTTATGCTGCAGGATTAAAACAACTCTGCTGCTTGTTTAAAAGCAGAACTAACTTCATTTGGTAAAGCTAGAAAGCAGTCGTCGGAGGCACACCAAAGGGTCTGAAATAGGTCTAGCCTATCAAGGTTATGTTCTTATGTAATAGAGAACTCCCAAAGTGCTTTCCTATTATATCATCCAATGGAACCAATTTTTATGCAGAAAAAGCTCACTGCATGACAAAAAGCAATTAACTGGGATCATTCAATACAATGGTTTGAACATACCAAGGCAAACGTGGTGGACGCAAACGTAATTTTGTTCTATTGTTTTTTATATACTCTAACTGGAATATTATGATATGGATTTCAAAATCTAAAATCATTAGTTAAGTTAGTAACTAAAGTATGTACAAACTTCAAACAATGGCACATCTAAACTATGATTAATATTCTCGGGTAACAGTTTGCAGTTAAAAATGTAGAAGGATACAGATGGTGGAGGAAAATAGGTAAGTTGAAGGTTTGAAGGAAGTAGCACCTTCTGAACAATGCCATGAGNTTTAGAAAGTACAAAAACCAACCTGGTTAAAGAAACAAGACATGCGATCATCGGAGCTCTCTAACCCGTAGCATTTCGAATCTGCCAATGCAGTATCAACAGCACTCTACAACCCACAAAAATAAAAGAACCAAGAAAGAAACGATGACATAAATGTGTTAGCAAAAAGAAACAAATCATTATAGGCTTCCAAATCTTCCCATTATAATTTCTTTTTGGAATTATATAATTACATAATTTTCAATAAGTCATACTCAAACGGAAAGATATAAACAGATATAGAAACACATTGTCCAGAAGAAACACAAAACAGTGAATAAATTGAAAGCAAAAAAGACCTACGGGTGCTGGCATACCAATATTCAATTTAGATCTAGTTAGATACGCGGACATAAATATGCCTATTTGCTCAGCATGCGTAAGAGTTCTAATCATTCGGTAAATTAATTGATTATGACTCCAAAAAAAAGAAGAAAAAGAAAGATACTTACCCTAAATTTAGTGTCAGGGAGGCCGCAGATACCCAAGATGAGCGAAGAGC
>CAIGRO010165117.1:0-11152 GCA_903798355.1 Fraxinus baroniana | reverse complement strand
TAAACCTTTCGACACGTTGGGTTCACCTTTTTGAATTAGAAAAAATATGAGTAGACTGCTGGCCCTCCACTGTAGTCTTCAATTATATAATCGTGCTATAGTGAATTATGGACGATTGCTCGAATATAAAGTTTGATGTTAAATGGAAGATCGTAAAAAAAAATGTGATTTTCTTAATTTATAAATTGGTTACAAATAATATGATTTCAACCCACTTAACATATTAATTATATGTATTAATCTATGTGTACATAGATGTATACATAGAGGTTCACATAATGAGAGTGGGATGGATCCCACGATATTGTAGCATGAGCCCACTCCACTCACATTATGTCAACCCATATGTGTACACATGGCTCTTCTATGCGGTTCATTAAATGAGTATAAGCACCGTAAATTAACAAGACGTGCCAAACGTGCTATACATCCAACCAATGTGGACTTCACCACAAGGCGAGCGTCACTTCAAATCAAAGATGTCAAGTATGGAAAATCATGTGGTATCCTCGCATAGAGTGAAGCATAGTCATGAAGGCAGTTTCACACCACTAGGGACTCAAAGGAACATGCCCCCAAACAGGGACGTAGCCAGGATTTTTAATTTGGGGGGGGAGGGGGGAGGGCGAAAATACAGGGGGTGGAGGGGGACGGAGCCCTCGAATTTATTTATTTATTTTTTTAACTAAGAGAATTGAAAACGACGATTTTGAGTACCAAAATAGTACTGAAATTCAATGTTCAAGACTATTCTACTACTTAATTCTTGAATTCAAATATTCAATAACTAACATAATTACACAAACTAACAACAACTACTCTACTTAATTCTTAAATTCAAATATTCAAGAATAAGACTTATTAGAATTGNTCAATAACTAACACAATTACACAAACTAACAGCAACTACTCTACTTAATTCTTAAATTCAAACATTCAAGAATAAGACTTATTAGGATTGAACACACAAAATGACAAAATCAACTTCTGGTCTTTTACTTCTGTCATTCACAATGCACCAGTCACAAATCACAATCTCAACATCTTCATTTCAACGATAAATTAAAATTATACACTAGACAAAATAAATAAACATGCATTATGCATAAATCAACTTGGGAATTGGATTTTAATTAGTTGGGCTTCCAAAACTCAGGTTAGGTTCGCCACGAACCTAGACTCAACGAAGAGTGGAAATCTCATCCACCCTAATCCTGGCCTGTTACAAGATAGGCTTGGAGAAAGCATTTACCCTCTCCCCTCTGATGCTCATTATGGCTAAAGCAGTGGAGGTGGCGGAAAGCATTTGCAGCGAATACGTATTATTACCGTAGTAAAATTTTGTGCGATAAGAGCAATAAGCTCGGTGTTCTCTTAAATAGTTAAATTAAAGCAATGTCGGATACATAATTTATTGATGTTAGGCAATTATTGTAAAAAAAAGTTTTGTCATTCATCGCCCAAGTACAAATATAAATTAAAATTACTAAAAGAACTTTTCATTCATTGTAATTTCATTTATGACTGTACAAATTTTGATTTTCATTTTTATGACATCGATAACGAGAGCAGAAGACAACTTCAACTAAACTGTTTTAAATCATGTTTAGATGCGTTTATGAACATTTTAAAATATAAATAAATAGAATTAGTGATGAATAAATGAGTACTACTTGTAGATCCTCGAAATATGGATAAAAAGTGGCTCAAGAGTCTAGTTTTTATAAACAAATTATAAACATCGGCCAAACATAGGCTTATTCACAGCCTTAATCTAAGCAAATCCAACATGCCAAAAACAGCACGATCACTTCATTTTAGAGGTGAAAGAAAATAAAATCCAAATTACTTTCACAGTTCACATAACAATGGTTATCTTCATCAACATGCTATACAAAATGGCAAGACTTCATTTCCTTGTATAATAAGTCAGTATACTGGATAAGTTGTGGGGATTCATATTTTCATATCTAACAGAGAATAACACTAAACATAAATTTCCCAAGAAAGAAGAGTATATATAGAATGTTTTAAATGTCCATTTGTAGTATTATAATCAATTACCAGATCACTGTGTAAATCTATAGGCACCCAACATGTATAGGGCCGTAAACACCCATTATGGAACATTTGTTGTGAAGCAGCATGTCAAGAAATCTCAAATGTTACAAAAAGTACATGCATGATCTATAATTAAGAATAAAACTTACTAGTTGGTAACTCTAGCTGTTTACCGCTCCTTACCGGCTGGCACAGCTGGCTGACCTTTTTCTGCTGGAATGACAGGTATTTCTAGTTTAACAGGCTCGACTGGCTTTTCCAGTTGAACTGGAACATCAGGCTTTTCCTGCTGGACCGGCACACAAGGCCTCCAAACTGTTTCATTTCCTACATCCATTAATGCAATTCCCTTAGCACCCAAGTCACTCCTAATCTGATCACTTTTAGAGAACTCTCTGTTTTTCCTGGCTAGCATCCTCTCCTCAATTAAATGCAAAACATCGTCTTCAGTCAACCCCGCCCTTTTCAAAGCTTTATCTTTTAGTTGCTGCAAAACCTGTATGATAAAACGTCCAATATGTTAACAGCATCAGAACAGAATAGTCAGAGATGTATAAAAATATGACAGTAGTTTTGGAAGTACCTCAGTATATCTTGAATTTGACAGCAGTCCCAGAACATCTAAAACTTTCTTGACTTGTTTCTCCAGTTCAGCAAGAGACTTTACTGTGGATAGTTGTTGTTTTTTTGGCTGTTTCTTCTGGCAAAATATTAAAAGCAGCAAATATTTCAGATGAAACAATGAAAAAGAGGTACACAACGAAAAAGTTGCACAAAATAAATTGGGGCAAGTACGATCTTTTTTTAAAAAAAAAATAAAAATACACCACCTTGAGCATGTTTAAAGAACTATTCATAAATCTCAGGGATTCTTGAAGAGCAGAATTAAGTATGGTTGGGGTGTGCAAATCATCAGACAATTTTGCCTCAAACTCTTCAAGCAGTTTGGTGACGCATTCTTGGGCAGCAGGGCTGATTTTGCCATTTTTCTCAGCCTCTTCTTTCAAAGCCAACAAAGCATCTTCAGAGTCTTGTAAGGTCTGTAAATTGCCACCACCACACAACACAACTCTGTGAAATAAGAATCTGCCGATTTTGTGTATAATAAGACTGGAAAAGCATCTGAAAATGTTGGCTTCAGTGCATGTTCGTGTATATTCATGACTGGCAAGGCAAAATGATTTATAATTACCGATTGTGGAGCACATTTCATTAGAGCATGATCATCTAGTGTATCCATAAGGTTAACATATTGCACATCTCCAATTAAATTAATTTATCAAGGGAACAACAAAAACAGAAAATAAAAGATAAAAATGTTTGAGACCTATGATCATTACAGATATCATATGGCCAAAGGACAAGGAGCTAAAAACATGAAAATACCACAATAACCATAGTTTGTTGATCCAAGTTCAACAAGATAGTCACCTTTCTAATAAATTTGAAATAAAGGATGCAGAATATGGCAATACAAACACAAAATGTTGACCATCGATGCATAGACAAGCATATTCAATCAACATTTAACAATAGACACTTGGGTTTTTCACCTGATATATGTAGAAAACAGCCTCTGATGCAATTTCTAATTGAGAAATTGTGTAATTAACAGGAGACCTGTAGTGCGTTCCCATAAGAAAATGCCTCAATGCAAGTGGATGGTACACCTTCGTTACCTATAAACAAAACTGTATTTAACAGCAATGCTCCTCAGAAAATAAAAAGTCCACATTATCAAAAGGAAATTACCATAATTAGCATCTTTTACCTCACGAATGGTGAAGAAGTTGCCAAGTGATTTTGACATTTTCTCATCATTTGCGGTGACAAAACCATTATGTATCCAGTAACTGACATTGCTTTCGGGGCAAGCAGCACAGCTCTGAGCAATTTCATTTTCATGATGGGGAAATATCAAATCCATCCCACCACCATGAATATCAAATGAGTGTGTCAAATAATGAGCACTCATTGCACTGCACTCTATGTGCCATCCTGGTCTTCCGAAACCCCAGGGACTGTCCCATTTTGGTTCACCAGGCTTTGCAGCCTTAAAGGAAAATGAAAAGTTAAGGGTTTACATTGGTTAATCCAGTAAATACTGAGAAACTAAGAAAGTGATTTTGGCAAAGCCCTTTTCACCTTCCACAGTGCAAAATCAGCAGGATTTTGCTTTCTCTCATCAACAGCAACACGTTCCCCAGCTCTATTATCTTCTAGCCTCCTCCCCGATAAACGGCCATAATTTGGGTATTTATCGACAGCGAAGTAAACATCACCCTCAACATGATAAGCACAACCATTGTTGATAATCTGCAGATCAGACCAAGTTACAGAAATAATTGATGATGAACCCAAAAGAGAGGATAGCTAACACAAAATATTCTTCTTTCATATTTCTCAATGTGGTCCAGAAACCTTGCTGCCTGCTCCTCAACATCACGATGAAAAAGAAAGAAAGAAAGAAAGAAAGGAGATATTTATCATGATACAACATTGACCATGTCAAACATGCGTGCTTCAGATTACATGAAGAACCAAGTTATACTGCTCTAAGTAAATACCATAAAAATATTCAATAAAATTAAAATGATAGTTAACAAAAACGCTGGTGCCTGATTTTTACATTTATGAGCATGCAGGTGAACATATACACAGAAAACATGGATGATCTCATTCAAAATTTGGAGATTCTTGAAGTTCTTCAAAAATGAAAGGAGCATTGTGGGAAGCAAAGAACCTTAGTTATCATATCCTTGATTTGCTCCATATGTTCAGTCACACGTGGCTGATGGGTGGGAACAAGGCACTGGATATCAGCCATGTCAGCAAGAAATTCTTCGCAAAACCGAGCACTCAAAGCTATCGGATCGTCCCCAATCTCATTTGCTCTACGAATAATCTGGAATAACCATCAATTAGAAACCATAATACAACTTATACAGTAAGTATTTATACTTATTCCATGTCATGGTAGAACACTGAGCAAGAAGTGTCTTACAAAGATGAATTAACTAGTGACTAGCTTCCCCCAATCTTTTGGTGGGTAAATTGGTTAGTGATAGATATGAAAGGAAGACCTACTAAAACTTGGTTTGCATGAGACGCCAAGCAACACCCAACCTTTTCTTTGTTCACAGAACACTAAAGCTATGACCACACCCAAAAAAATCATGCAATTTGGACCTTCTGCACAACCCCGACAGCTGCAATATGGCTTTTGGTCACTCTAAACTGACTACGGTTACTGCAATAGGACATCAAAATTCAATAAATTCAATGCCTAAAAAAACTCAGTACGTATTGTGTTTAAGTGGATTTGAGACGGATAGCCATATATGGTGAGCCCACATATCCCTCCAATGGAAACCCAGTAATGATCTTTATACATGTATTTAGCGCCAGACACGTTGAAGACAGGCTTATATATATACGCTTGAACATTCCATTCATATGCAAGATTAGAAGAAGAAATAATGGACTACAGAAGAACTAAATGGAAATAGCTGAGTAAACAAAATGATTTACACTTGAATTCATCCAAAATCTAATCAAGTCAACGTTAATCTGGTTAATTGAAAAGATAGGATGCTGATTAGAAGTAGAAGTAATAAAATAGTTCCAACTTCAAAGGATGATAAAGAATTACCAACTGGCATATCGTTAATGATAAATAACCATAATTTATAAATTGCATCTACACCTGACAACTTCTCAAGCCCACATAAAATAACTATTTCTTACACGTAGCCAAACTCTGAAAAACTATCTCCCATTCCCAACAGAGTTTAATGCTCTCTTCAGACACACAGCCCCCCTCCCCTCCTCCTCAAGCTATGTGATATTTGCATATTCTCATAGTATATCTATGCATACAGTAGCCTTATGATCGTGTATGTGTAAGTGGTAAGAAAAAAGTACTTTTTATGGATATATTTTTGCGAAAGAAAGGCATCGAATTTTAACAATGTTCAACAAAAGCTTCACCATGCCAGCATGCTCCCTTGCCCTACTCTAGATTTTATAGATTTATATTTTATTAAATTTATGAACTCTTCATAATATCTTTGCTTTTATTACATAAACATAGGCAGGGTCATGTCATTTACAATGTTTTCCTTCTTATTTTAACTCGAGGTTTTAAGCGGAATATTTATTTTATATTCATTTTCACTTTTTTTAATGAAATGCGAAATGAACAGGATAGTTTACAATCTCACTTGATAGGTACTAAATAAAACTAATTAATGGAGTTATTTCAATTATACACAAAAAGAATTAGTCAAGGACTTCTCACCTTGTCATCAACATCGGTGAAATTGCGGACATAGACAACCTCATAGCCAATATATTTTAGATATCTGTACTTACAAAAAAATTTCAGAAGGGATAATTAAAAAATCAAGGAATATAGACAATAGATCAGGCAAAAACATACATCACTAGATAACACTAGATTTCCTACCAAAGTTAGTTTAACACACTGGAACCAAGCAAATAACACTACAGCTGAATTCATGACCAATATTTGCAAAGAACAAAACAGACTTGAAGTGCATTTAAACAGATCATCTCCGCCAAAGCATTGCAGAACTGCATCAAAAGCCGATTCATCAACTGAAGCATAAAGGAAGAAGTTTTATCACAGATGACTGAAGTAAACTACTCAACATGATAGAGAAAGAAGCAATCCAATGAAGGCATTGCAGAAAAAACTCAAATGTGACTGACTGGTTACTGTAGTAAATTACTCAACATAATGGAAAAAGAAACAATTTAACTTCAGTCAACTGTAGGCTTCTGAAGATGTTCATGTAGATGATCATAATTATTTGCATGTTGTAATGTAAATGATAATGCAAGTTGTAAGAGACACGTCTCACAACCTAACTCGATTTGGTTGAGTTAGAGCTGGAACTTGTGAAATTTGCACAGCTTACAGCATCTAGGGGCATTGCATCATAGACGGATAACATGATTTTCAAACCACAAACAAATAATTTTAATAGGCTGTAAGCTTCATGATTGGCTTAGAAGAATATATGTACCAATAAGGCACACAAGAATAGTTTCCAAAGTTCTTGTAGCATGTTTTGTTGTTAGTGTGATCAAGCCATTGGGTATGACAAAACATGTAGCATAATGGGATCAAGTTCATAAGAAACCTATTTTTTTTTTTTTATAACCGTGGATGTCCGAGTCAGCTTGCGCGCACCTCGACTAATTTCACGGGACTCTGAAATTTACAGGCGGGTATTCACCTCAGTGGCCCTGAGGGGACCTGATGCAACTGATAAAAGAGTAACAATGCGGCCATGAATTAGAGAAGTTTGTAAGATTGTGAAAGCCACAAATTTGACTTGAGATGTTGGATAAGTTAGGATAGCAGAAAACCTCTCCAAGAAGATATAAAGAACATATGTGGAGATAGCCTATGTTGCTAGATGGTATGATCAATGTTAACACTAAATAAAACAAAAAATTAAAGAAAAATAAACCACTGGCAATTCCACACATAAAAGGGGCTACTTTTGATATTTAAACGGGTCTGGATATTGAGACCATATATCAAAGATGCACATTATATCTAAAATTTGCATCTCTGTTTTTCATGGTATAGCTCAATGTACACACTCTGTGTGGCAATATTTGTGCTAATCTATGTGGTCTCTCTCCCACCCAGATAAAATCTACAGTGTGAACTTGATAGGTTCCTATCCACCTCACGCATCTAGAAGGACCTAGAAGAAGAATAACCGACTAGTGGGGTCTATTTAGAGAGTAAAAATGTGAGGGAAAAACAATTACGGGTAGCTTATAAATAAAGAAATGGGGGAAAGGATAGGGCATGCAAAATAGCGAGTGAAAACCGTATTGTGGAGAGTACGGCCCTTTCGAAAGGCTGGTTGTATTTCCTTTATTTCTGTAATTCTTCTTGCAATCAATACAATTCTATAGCCCATGTTTGACATCCGTTCTATTTCTCATTGTTTTGACTTTTCTTCATTTTAACCACACATTCTATCAATAAAATAATATTACACAAAAACCCAAAAATTCTCCCTACTTTTTAACCACACATTCTTCCACCAATCACTATTCTAGAATTTATTATTTCTTCAAAATGGGTGTCAAACACAAGCATAATCTCTGCAATTATTCATCTGTTTCATTGAATACTCGGGTGGTTCCTATCAAATTGATATCAGAGCATTGAACATGGGGCCAATGGAAGCAAATTTCAGCAAACAACTGGAGGAGAGATGGAGCTCAATCTTCAATTGGTTGGAGAAGCTGATAATGCGAAAGGAAGGAGGCCAAGGCAACAATTCAAGGTTGGATGCGCAAGGTAAACTAAAAATACCAATATTCTCCAGGGAAAACATGGAATGGTGGGTGTTGGAGGCGAAGAAGATTTTCCCCAGAAATCAATTATCAGAAGCAGGGAAAATAGAGGCTACCACGGCGTGTTTTGGCCGCGAAGCATGGGATGGGTTTCAACAGGTCGATCGATAGAGGCCGATGAAAACTTAGGAAGAGTTGAACGGTTTGATGATTGACAGTTTGGTTTATCTCAAGAGGTCACAGAATGGAAGTTCCTTCCACCTCAACAAGGCACCATCAAAGAAGACGAAGAGCTATTGGTTTCTCCTCCGTCGAAAGTCTTTGAATCTAGCTTGCTGCTGTGAAACATGTCGGAGAAGATGGAGAAGAAGATTATGTTATCACAGCTAAGGAGGCCTTGGAGAAGGCCCAATCAATAGAACGCAGAGGGCTAGAAATTAGGTCTGAAATTCTTATAAAAAAACCCATGGATTTGATTTTGGAGTGGGCTGAAAAGGTTGAAGACAGGAATGAATCAATGCAACAAGCTCAATCCACTAATGGCCCATCTAAGATCCACAAGTCCATAACATCAAATATTCAACGGTCCATTAGGGAAAAAACCTCTCCAGTAGTTGAATTATCACTTGTAAAACCTGCAATAGCAGTTAGTATTCTAAAAAGCGTAAAGCGTGATTAGGCGTGGAGGCCAAGCTTCAAGCTTTACGAGCATAGGTGAGCCTAGGCGAAGCTTAAGCGTAAAAAAACGTTTTTTTATTTTTAATATTATTTTCAATTTTTAATCATTGTAAAAAAAAATTCAATAATTCAAATTACACATACAAAACATCTAAAATTATAAAATACTGTATTTACTTAATAATTCTTACAGAAAAAATATAAACAATACAAATTTTTAGTATTCATTTAACAAACTAATAATAATTGAAATTAAACACAAAAGTCAAAAGCCCAAAAGCATATGAAAGTGGAAACACGGGAAAATCACAAAGAAAAAGAAGAATTGTAAGCAAAATTTATTGAGAATTACATGCCCCAAAATTACAAATACAATGTGCATAATAACCTCCTAATGCTATACATATCTGATACCCAAATCAGTGCGGTGTGCGGAGAAATTGAGAGATTTTGAGCCATTCTTTCGTCTTTTTTTCCCATTCTTTCGTCATCTCATTTTTCTGGAGTCTTAGAGTTTTTGAAGTTTGAAGGGATAGTGGCCTACTAAGATTGAGCTGTAAATTTTATTAAAAAGAGAAAATTAGGGCATGAAGCGGAAGCGCGCCTAGGCGTCCCTAATGACTAGATGCGCCTAGTAATGCCTATGCAAGCATTAAGCGGTCAACCATTATCGTTGACCGCTTAATATCCGCGTAAGCTCAAGGCTAAGCGTTTTTATCACGGTTGCCTATGCGCGCTTTTTAGAACAGAAGCAGTTGGTATCCTATTACCAGAACTCACCTTCACTTCTAAAATTCCCCCAAAATTGGAGGAAGCTGGAGTAATTAGTTGCATCACGCACCGCCGAGAAGAGCCGGACACGAAGGAAAATGAGGTCACAGTCACTTCGTCGGAGCCCACCGTTAATTTTGAAATCCCACCAAAAATCGAGGAAATCGAAGTGAGCGAAGCCCGACAGAATTGCTGGGAGGAAACCATCATCCGAACAAATCAGAAACTAATTGAAATCTTATCATTACCATTGTCGAATGAGAAGAGATCGGAGATGGAAAGGATTTCTACAATTTGGCTGAATCTAGAGAAGAAGAATGAATGGAAATTATTGGATTGGATAGAATTGGACTTTGGCTGGGAGGTGGGCAGCAGGAATAAGACCGAAATGAGTATTTAAAACATGCCCAATTATGTTTCGGCCCATCCAAAATCAAAACTATATCCAGCAGCCCACTTATTAGCTACAACCCACGTATTTTCGTCGGGCTAAAATCAGACACTTGTGCTGGAGTCTCTCTTTTATGGCCCAATGGGTTGGGCTTTATCATGAAGATGACCCAAGTAATTGAAGACAAAAATCAAGTGAGTATGGTAGCCCAAGACTCAAGTGAACCCAAATACACCATGCTAGCTACTCTTTCCCTATTAGTAGGCTCCAAAAGGGACAGAAATCTTCCCTACCAAAATCGTGACGATGGAAGAGCAGGCAGTTGGCATCGCCAACACTTTCTTGACTCCCACCTTGAGGACAAGGTGGATTTGGAAATCGAAGGTATTGATAGGCTTCTATCCACCTCACGCATTCTAGAAGGACCTAGAAGAACAATAACCTACTAGTAGGGGGAAAATTAGTCTATTAAGAGAGCAAAAATGGAAGGGAAAAATAGTTAAAAGTAGCTTATAAATAAAGAAAGAAGGGAAAGGATTAGGCATGCAAAATAGTGAGTGAAAACCGTATTGTGGAGAGTACAACCCTCTCGAAAGGCTGATTGTATTTCATTTATTTCTGTAATTCATCTTACAATCAATATAGTTCTATAATTTCTGCAATTATTCATATGTTTCATTGAATACTCAGGTGGTTTCTCTCAGAGCTCTAGTATACTTAGCCAAAATAAATAAACTGTCTCGTGCAATCCTTCAGTTGGAAGATAACTAAGCACAAAATTCCGTAATGCCATAAAAGAGAGGTTTTTTTTGGATCTTTGTAGAAGGACAAGTTTTGAGCTGAAGAAAACATTTTCTAACTTCGTGTCTACTTATTGGGCTAGTACAACAAGAAACATAAAAT
>CAIGRO010165096.1:0-14951 GCA_903798355.1 Fraxinus baroniana | reverse complement strand
AATTCTCATTATTGAAAACTAAACCTCAAACTTCTATTTTATTCTTTTTAAACCCTTATTAAATACTCATTTCCTACATCGTAAATAATTGATTTTGGTCTATTCAAAATGACATCCTGGATTAGTGAGAAAATTGAAGTTTGAAAGACGCACTCACGTACCCGTGTTAGAAATTTGGACTCTTTTTAGCCATATCCCTGTATCCTACATTTTAGAAAATAAAAGATCCGACATTTAGATACGTACCCGATACCCGTATCCGAATCCGAGCATCATAGCATGTAGATATAGTTTATGTTCAGTTAATAGCTTTGAGTTTCTCTAATCTAAAGGCAAAGGCTTAAGCATGACAATAGAAAATGGAGAATTTCCTTTGGAGTCCACTATTCTCCAACTTAACATGGCCTCCAAACGCATGTCACCAACCTTTAGAGACCTTTACCAACCACTTCATTGAAGACATTAACTAGGGAATGAGAACTTGACACATAATTAAAACAAAGTTTCACACCAATGCAAGTTATGAAACAGTCACGTCCCTCACATGTCTAACATAATTATAAGTAGAATCACACTTAAATAAGTTCTCTCAAATCACAAAAGGTGGAAGTATTAGACTATTCTCACTCACAACAATTGACATTTTCCTGTGATGTCCATGATTTCTATTTTCCAGATTTTTTTTTACATCCACGTGCATTTATCAATCATAAACAAACTTTGAACAATAATTTTGACTTCCAAAAGAAGAAACAGACAGTAGTCCAAGTGATGTACACAAATCAATTATGAATGAGCAGCCAAACAAGGCTTTAACTAACATCAATAAGCCTGAAAGTAAGTGAATTCTTGCACATACCAAAGGGTATGTTCGGCTCTGAATTTTGAACCTGTCATAGTTTTTCCCCCTTTCTTACTTCTTATTCTGCTTTCCTCCATTAAAATTAAATGCACATATCCACCCAGTTGCTTTCAGTTCCACATAAAGACAAAGTCATAGAACTATAAATCATAATAGAATTACACAAAAGAAACTTTCAATGATCAAAACTTTGTTCAACAAATACCTAGAGTTCTGACGACTACACAGCACATCTATTTCATCGATAAAGATAACTGTTGGTGATTTAGCATGAGATGAAGCCTGAGCAAAAGCCTCCCGCAATGTTTTCTCAATATCCTTAGCATATGGTCTGTGAACAGAATGGGGATTACAACATATACCCACAAGTCATTAAAAAAACAGCGAATAAAAACCTCTACAATAACTTAGGAAACCAATTGTTCGTCCATTAAAAAAATTGCATAGCTTCATTTATGTCCTCTATTGCAGGTGTTTTAAGGCAAACAGCTGCATTGTTTGGTTTCGCATGGCTATGAAAAAGCTGCAGTGAACTCAATTCTAATAACAGTCCTCATTTTCAATAATTATTCACAATAATAATAATAATAATAATTGGGATTTATCAAAATAACAGTACTCTTTATAAGATCTGACAAATTTTCACCAGTTGGTTTATCAGCTATTATCCTTATCTCAATTTGGATCCTAAATTTCGGTTAGACAAACATTAAGCAAATTCACTTGCATATGCATTACACAGAAAACATGAGATAAATGGTTTACAAATATAACTAAGTCGTGTACTTTACATTCATTTCCTTCCATTACATCCAATGGTATCTAAAAAATTTTTAGGTCTTTAGAAGTCTTTTTTATAGGTTTCCTCTCCTACATGAAATTCAGGATTCAAATGGAGCAAGCCTACTGATATTGTAATACCAAATTTTCCTATTTCAGACTAAGTGCAGCTTAAGTGTGTCCAATTATCTCAAACTTGTAGTTAATTAAAACAAAGTACAAGTAAAAAATAAAACAAAGTGAGAAATTAAATTACCTAACAGTGACTAAATGGGTGCCACTTTCCTGAACAACTGCTCGAACCAAGCTTGTCTACAACTTCGAGAACAGTAAAAATTAAAACAAATTCCAATGCAAGCATCCATATATGCTTATAAATAAGTGAAAGCAGGAAATATAATACCTTTCCGGTGCCAGCAGGGCCGTAGAGCAGCAAATTACTCGGCCAGCGCTGAAGACAAACAGAGCAAGACCCTTTTCATTTACTGAATGATAGAATATTTCAAGTATTAAAAGTAGTATGGGTGAGAAGTGAAATTGTACCTTGAGGCCGAGTATTTGGGCCTTGCGAGAGAGTATAAGATTGAAATTGATAAATTCTCGCAGAGTTTTTAATGCTTCGGCGTTGCCAGCTATTATCTCCTCCGCTCTCTGCTTGGCGCCACCACCTTGAACGGTACGACTGCTGCGACTCTTCATCCGTGAAGTGAAAGGTGAAGTTTCAACTTTCAACAGTTCACTGTTTTAATGAAGATCAAAGGGTTAATTTCTAAACAGCCAACGAAGTTTGTTAAGAGCCTTCCTGTTTGAAGAGAAAAAAAGAGTTTTAGCTATTGATTTGTTAAAATCTACTCTCAAATCTATCTATTGTGCACTATCAAGTTAAACCCAAATCAACATCCATATATTCATTATTCAAATACACATAATAACATTAACAAGTATGTGGCACACGCTGAATTAAAAGCAAATCAAACACATATAATAACAACTCTGCTCAATGTGAAACACACCCAATTAAACTTTGCTCAAACAGACATAATAACAATCAGAAAAGAAGTACTCAGAGGCAGAGTAGATTTTGCATAAAAATATACAGAGTAATAGGGATGTACCACTTGTCACTTACCAGACGAGAGGCGAGAAACGAATGGACGAGGGACCTTCCTTCTTCTGCCGATAGAAGGTGTCAATCGTTGAGGCGTCGAGTCAAGGAGGTAGCGAGAAACTCAGGAACAAGAGCTGAGACTTGAGAGTCGAAGATTGAGAGGGTGCGAGAAAGTTGCAGATTGGATTTGGGCATTCTGTGGTTTCAATTTCAGCATAGGTATGGATAATTGGTTTTGGGTCAATTTTTGTTTCAATATTTTTTGGGCTGGTTAAGTGAAAAGCCCAATAGGCTACAACTAAAAAAAAAAAATGAAAATTACACCTAACCATATCTTTCAAAATTCAATTTCAAAAATAAGATCGAAATTTTAATTATACAAAAATCATATATTAATTTAAATCATAATTAAATATTTTAGAACTAACAATATTATTAAATATAATTAATCTACTACAACCACCCTCAACCCAATTAACCCTAATTCATTTTCACAAATCTTGTTTACCTTCTTCATTTCCTACCGTCTTTTCGGCAACTTTACACGGCAAAGTCGTCGCCGCCACATGCCATAGTCGCGTCGTGCAACCATCGCATCTGATCTCTCTCTCTCTCTCTTTCCCTCTTCCTCTCATCCCATTCTACATCATCTCTTCGGCGACAGAACCACGCTCAATGGACTGTAACTGAGCAGAGCAACAGTGACGGCACTGATTCGTCATCATAGGGTGATTTCACTGCTCGTCCCTCCGTTTCTTCTTCTTGGAGTTGTCTTCACAAAAGCACAGCACCACACTTTTAAGGATTTTTTTTGTCTGTGCTTGTGGAGGTTGTGGATTTGTGGTGGTCGTGGCGGCGACAATGGTTTGAGAATTTTTTAGTGGAGTGGCGATTGTGGTATGGTGGAGATGGTAGTTGTATTTTTTGTACAGGTGATGGTGGTATGGTAGGGTGGGTGGGATGGGGTGGCGGTCGTGCTGGTGGTGTCGATGATGTTTGGTTGCAGTGTTTGAGATGATGATTATACTACCGAGAGATGGTAGTGGTTATGGCTGCGATGATCCTGAAGAGTACGTTGACAACTGCTATACAGTGGATACATATTTGCAATGCTACGATAACATTATGAATTCTATCAATGGAATACGATTGTGGCCCCAGTTGGAAACTCTTCCAATTATGCCACCATCATGGATGACTCCGTAAAGAGAAAGAAAGCAAAAGAAAAGGAGAAGGCGAGCAAAGGAAGATGTTATAGCAACCTCCCAAGGGAAATCGCATGTCAAGAGAAAAGGAAGAGTATCGATGACATGTTCAATATGTAGCTTAAAAGGCCACAACAAAAGATATCATTCTAGACCTAATGCACCTAATGACGTAAGTAGTTAATTGGATTTGTGTTGCTTATTTTAAATCAAATAACAACTTAACGTTTTTTCCGAATCTCTAGGACTGGTTTGAGGGACATTTAGAGTCAATCGATACGGGGAAACACACTTCGGAAGACTTAAGAAGACATGTAAGTGCTTTATGGTTTCTCATTTGTACATAATAAGTTGAGCTTATTCCTTTTTCTTCAACAAATTTTATTGCTTTCAGTACACATGTGCGATATATTTCTTGATGAACCTTATAGATTTGTATAGCCCAATCCCAACCTATTGCTAGGATAAGTGACCTTCCTGATAATGTCATAGAGAGCATTCTAATGTGTTTGACGACACGTGGCGCTACAAAAACTAGTGTATTATTTATGTATTTTGTTTAATTGGAGAGATTGCAAGTATGGCCTTCAAAATTAGAGTATAGCTGAACTAACAAAAAGGAAAAGAGGGGAAAAAATAGGAGAGAATACAATTCGTTTATAGAACTAGGAGCTCTTTCTAAACCTCAATTTTTGTTTCATTCAGATAGGCAATTAGATATATATTGTGATGAAGTTCGCAATTATCACTTTATGCCAACTCCCGGGGTTAAGCAGCAACCTGTTGTTCTCAAGGATGGGCCAGCTCCTTCTGTCCTTGATGGTGGAGCATCGTTGACAGAGCAAGTGGAACTTCAAGAAACTGATGGTAGTCGTCATGAAGGGACACCAAATTTTTGATGATTGCAGTTACCTATCCTGCCTAATTCTGGATGATGTTTTTGTGTCAATGTTACTACTGGTTTTATGTGATGTACATAGGAATCTAGTTTTGGCATTTTTTTGATGGTGTTGGCTGGTTTAATGCTGGTTTTTGGATGCACGAATTATAATGTAACAACCAACTTGTTTTGTATCTATAAATGCTGGTTTTGTAAATGTTGGTTTGCTCAAATATTGGTCTTGTAGGTATTATCTGTTATGAAACCTCACTTATGATTAAAATAGTAGTTTTATAAAACCAGCATGTGAGATCTCTCATAAGCTTCATCAGGAAGTAGAAGTACTGGAACATTACATAATGAAATATCAACACTGCATATAACACTACATGTAATAGGAATCATGATAACACTGCATATGTAAACTAAATATCAACACTGCATATTTAAACTAACTAATTCAGCTTACTTAAATAATCTCCAGTACACTACATCATAGAATGAAATATCTAAGATAAGAAAATCCTGCATAAGAGAACATTAAATTTCATAACAATCTTCTCATCAACTACATAGGTGGACTGTCTTCGCTAATCTCTTCCCTTTTGTTTATCATTTCCATCCACATCTCCTTTTCCCTTGTGGAACGTAATGTTGATGGATATCTCGACGTCTGACTGTTCGGTAATTCGAGTATAAGTTTTGAACAAACCCCGATAGATCTTTAGTTTGATGCTCAGGCTTCTGAATGGCTGAACAATCGCATCTTGTTTCCCCGTTCATTTTTTACACCACTGGACTGGCCCTTATCTTGTAATGGTACACTTTTGTTAGGCGCAACATTACTCCACTCAAAAAAACCCGCAATCTCTACTGCAACAAAAGAATAACCGACCAATGTTTGCGGTTTTTTCTACTTCCATCCATTTCGTAAAACCATCAGCACAATCTGGACATCTTTACTTCTTTGGGCTTGTCCACAATTGGTGTCCTGGTTGTTTGCAACTGTGGCAAATGCCCTTATTCTGTCCTAACACATAAAAAGTTTGGTTAGAAGCAAACATAAGAAACAGAAGGTTCAATAAGTGTTGGTAACTGGAATTCAATTCAAATCAACTGTATTATCATTTTCAATTGCTTACTGCCTTAGTTAGTCATAACAACTAAATAGAAACTAGGGAATCAACTATTTCAAATGCTTACAATCAATTGCAGACTATTTGAACAAATAAATATAAACTGGTCAAATGCAATAGCCATTTCAAATGCATCTTTGCCTCATCTGCATGACGTTTTCGCCAATAGAAATAGAAAACATTAATCAAGCACAAGCAACTGGGGAAGAAACAAATTGAACAATCAAAACTCAACTCTAGCCTCCAACAATTGGCAACTACATCTGAACAATAGCATACCACCAATCTTTTCCACAAACAGCAAATCCATTCATATCGAAAACTTCTACTTTGAACAATAAATCCAACATCAATGAAATTAACGTTGTACAGAGATGGGAAAATTTCTGAATTACCTCCATTTGTTCTCTCCATTTCTACGGTTTCGAGAATCACCCACCAGGCCTTCAGTCTCCGTTCAATTTTGTGTTTGGGCTAGGGTTCATACAATTTGGGAGTTTCTTCGATGAGAGATTTGGGGTTAGGGTTTGTTCAAATACTTCATCCCATTCTTTTATTGTCATGGCAATTGCATATAATGTGGAAGGTGTTTAACGGCCAAGTGTGAAAATCATCATCCACGTAGGCAAATGATATTGACGAAATTAACACTGTGAGTGATGGAGTGCAACTTAAGTAAGTTCAGTTAATGATAGGTGCAACTTAAAGTTCAGTTAGTGAAACGTAACACTTTGTAAAGTTCGATAACTGTTTAAACAATTAACTCCCTATAAACTTTTGTTAATTTGTGATTGAAAATTAATTTTTGACTAATTACTTAGATATTTTGTGACCACAAAATATGTTGTGACTTTTAAAATTTGTGATTTGCGATCAATAAATAATATGTGACCTATTAATTTAACAAATTTGTGACCGATAAATAAATTCTGATCTATAATTTTTTTATTTGTGATCGTGAAATAATTTGTGACCTATAAATTTTTTTATCTTGACCGAGATAGAATTTGCAATCAATTAATTTATAATTTGTGACCAAATTGTATAGAATTGTGACCTTAATATATTTAATTAATAAAATATATGCTTAATTAATTAGTTTATAAATAATTTTTTCAAAAATCTGATTTTTGAAAATTCAAACATTGTTTCTTAGTTTTGGAATTTGTCATACTTAAATTCTTATATATGAGTTTTTCCCACCAAAAAATAAAAAAAAAAAAAAAAAAAAAAAAACTAAAAGAAATTGGGTTAGGTCCAAAATTTCAGTGCGGACCTTAGCTTGCACTAGTCTTTAATTGCCTCTGCCTTAAATGCGAGATCGGTTACACTAGTTCATATTCTTAAATCCGAACCAGAACTTAAATAGAAAATAGAGAAGGTTATCCTATAACTCAATCTCGAAATGGTTTAAATATTCCCCTTGCTCTTAGGAAAGGAACATTGTATATTTAAGTATGTCCTACCATATGCTATCACCCACCTTTGAGGCTTTTGTCTCTAATTTTTGTATGATACATATTACAAAATCTTCGAGTGGCCTTTAAATGGTTACTCAATATAGGAAGGCCGTATTAGACATATGAAGGCATTGAAGAATAACACATAGGTATTAGTGAGCTTCGTGACACCTTTGATGGGAGGCCAACGTAACGGAAATCAATACATCAGTTGCTCGAACGTATCGAATGAAATTACCTACTCTTCTTTTAGTAATGCACTCTCATCAACAATTATTAGGGAAAAATATTACAAGTCCACTCAATTTTTTTCAACTTGGATAGTTTATCTTTATTTAACAACATGCCAAAAAAAAATATGACCACAAGAATAAACATTATTTTGGTGAACCAGACGTCAATTGTTCTAAGAAGGTTATCTCATTTTCAAAGATATCAGGGCTATAGAGAACCACAAAGTCTATCCATGCCACTGGATTGCTGAAAAGGTGGATCTATTAGACTCTATTTGGACTCAACTATTGCTGACACCTCAGTTCCTCATGATCAGCAGGATTCCTCTCCAACAAACAACAACAAAGATAAAGTCTCATGATTTGAAAATATGATAAATTTTGTTCTATGTATTTTGTGTTTTGTTAGCTTAGTTTGTTATTGAATTTGTTCTCGTCCTTATATATGTATGTAATTATCAATTGTGAATCAAGGAAAAAGTATTCCATTCATTTATACTTTATATCTTTCATTATCTCTACTATTTAACTCTTTCATGGTATCAGAGCATTGGTAAAGCACATGCTATTAGATCCTTTACTATACTATCTTTGCCAATATGACCTCATTCGAATCTTTTGTTGCTCCCTTTGTCGTTCCTAATATTGGAAATTTGATGACCATTTGTCTTGACGGTGACAATTACCCTCAATGTTACTCTTCAATAGCTCATATTCTCAAAAGCAATGACTTAGTGGCAACGCTAATGGTTTCTAAAGCTCAACCCTCTCCCCTTCTTCCTCCTGAATCTAGCCAGTCCATGGCGACCCCAATCCAAAATATGTCACTTGGTATCGCAAGGACCAGTTTGTCCTCTCCATCAACGCCTCTATGATGCCCAAGGTTCAGTCTCATGTCTATAGTCTGAAGATCGCCTAGCTAGTATGGACCTTTCTTACCTCGTGCTATGTCTTGCAGAGTCGATCTCGGACAACACTTCTTCAGTAGTAACTTCGCAACCTCAGATAGGATAATAAAACTTGTTCTAAATATGTGTCTCGAGCTAAATGTCTTATTGATCAATTAGCTTCTGCTAGTAAACCTTGTAATGATGATGAACTGGTCTACACACTTCTGAGTAGATTGGATGCCCAAATCTCCCTTCAAAACTTTATCACTCACGTAAATCGAGATCATCCAATGTCTTTTACGAATTTTCAAGCTGAGTTGTTGTCATTTGAGCATCTTCTCCACTCATAAGACCATCTCTCCTGATTTCGCATTTGCCTTTATGGCTTGTCACATGCCTCATTACTCTCAGGGTTATACTCATTTAGTGAAGGTTTATCCTAAACCATTCGCTCCCACATCTGGCTCAAGCATATTACCTATTCCAACCAATTCAGTTACTGAACTTGTCTCTACTCAAGACTTAATAAGTGTTTATACATTTATCTCAGTTATTAAACTAGAGCAATTATTGTTGATTTGAATGAATTGATGCTTAATTTTATATATATTTCGTTTTTAGGTGCAAAATTGAGGAAAATTAAAAAATTAGACAAAATGAGCGAAAATTTGGCTAAAGTGGGCTTAATTCAAAGTCTGGGGGACTAAATCGCAAAGTACTGATAGTTGATTTGGACCTAATGTCGATGAATGAAGGAGGGGTGGAAGCAATTAGATGGAATTGGAAGATGGATGATCAAGAAGATATAAAAATGAACTAAAAATAATGAAGAACGAATTTGAGGGGACCAACGTGCAACAAAATGAAGATTTTATAACGGTGGCGCGCAAATGCATTTTGTCACGCGTAGTGACACCCTTATGTGTATTTATCGAGAACAAAATCAGGGAATGGTGTGAGTGCAAGGAATATATGGCGCGTGGGGTACATTTTTGGGCCGTAATTTGATCCAAAATCTTATGGAAATCAAATTTAACATACTATTTAACCTATAAGGTGTTGCCGAACAAAAAAATGCATAACAAAACCCTATTTTTCACCACAAGAAAGTGGTTAGCACAACATTTAAAGGCAATTAACACAAGAGATTGAAGATTCACAATCTGGGTAGAAAATTAACGAAGAAAAAACTGGTTTTTCACTTTCCAAATATTGTTTTCCATTACAGGTGATGTTTTTTCAAAAAAATTTGTGTAATTTGCGTAATAATATGCTAGACTAATTCTTTTCATGTATTAGATGAAGTTGAAATATTTTATTATTTATTTCTAATTTAAGACAAGTAGTTAGTTAAATTATTACTTTTCTTGATTAATCTTGCATACGTAATTTTATTATTTGATTGCTTGATCATCAATTAAAGATATAATTACTTATTGTAGTGCTATAAGACTCATAATTGGCTTAGAACACTGCTTGATTAAAATACGTGTAATAAACATTATGAATAATGTTTATCATGTATGTAATCTTTGAGATACTTATGAAATTGAATGCGTTCTCTTCATTCGAATTCGAACTAGGAATAGATTTGGGCCGTGACTAGGGGTGGGCGTGGGTTGGGTTGGGTCAGTTTCCCCCCCCCCCAACTACCCAACCCAACACGATCGGTTTGATCTGATTTCAACCCAACCCAAATACATGTTGAAACACAACCCGACCCAACCCAATCAAATGTCGATCGGGTTGGGTTGGTCGGTTTGGACAAAGCGTAATTTATTACCATATATTTCAAATAAAACCAATGCATTATCTAAATAAGATTAATATCTAATACAACGTATAGCCATTCGAATAAAAAGTCACCCAAATGCAATTAATATAGCCATCCACTGAGTAAATATTGCATCTCATAATTAATAGAGTAAACTTGTGGCAGCTGAGTAAAAACTGCATCTTAGAAGAGCTGTCATCCACTGCCTGCATCTCAGAAGAGCTGCCATCTTGCAACTCAGAAGAGCTGCTATCTACTGTCTACAATCTCCAAATAAATCCCAACAAAAAACAGCAGCTGTTGATTCTAAACTGCACAAGTAAACAGATCACATAAAATAAAAATGTTGGAAGCTTGATCTATCTGCATAATAGAAAAGGGGATCAGTGAAAGTTTTTCACATGTTCCATAAAGTAGTTTTTCCCCATTTCCATTGCTGAGTAAACACATTTATGTGGAGTTGCATATTAAATTTTTATATTTATACATTCTTTTGCTTGGAGAGTGATTATAAGAAAAGGTAATTTATAATCTTACTGGTTTTTGTATTCAGGTCCCCACCTNGAGTGATTATAAGAAAAGGTAATTTATAATCTTACTGGTTTTTGTATTCAGGTCCCCACCTCATTTCTTATAGATTCAGCATTCTTTCTAACTAATGAACGTAACGAATTTCAGTTCTTGATTAAAATTCTCAACTTGTTTTACAAATAAAGAGTTCCACCTGCCTAACATGTTCCCATTTCTTAGCTTCCATAGTAGAAAACTTGATTCACTTAAATTAAAGAATTTCAGTCCATTGTAAATTATGCAGGCATTACCATCTATTGATTTAGAAGCTTGATCTTGGATATATACTTGCACACACTACTGATGTGATATGAAGTAAAGCTAGTAATGGAATTCTTTGAATTCTAAAAGAGGATATTATCTGAGAATGCTAACTTGTTGTTCAAATCTTTGATCCTAAGGCAAGTTTTTGTGTCAAAACAGATAATTTGAGGGATAACCAGGTTCCAGGTACCTCTTTTAAAACAGATAGTTTATCCATTGAAGCTACTAATCTTCAGAGATTCAAAAACATATAGCATAACACAGTGATTGTAGATATGCATATTCCAATTAAATGACTTATAAGAAGAAAGGATTTTAACAAGACTAGATATAGAAAGTTTTTTACTTACTAACACAGCAGGAATAGCAATTATGACCAAGCTCAATTATATT
Source organism: Fraxinus baroniana (assembly GCA_903798355.1). Taxonomy (NCBI): domain Eukaryota; kingdom Viridiplantae; phylum Streptophyta; class Magnoliopsida; order Lamiales; family Oleaceae; genus Fraxinus; species Fraxinus baroniana. The sequence continues at coordinate 3,396 of CAIGRO010165096.1, read as the reverse complement.
AATATATAGCAAAAGTAATTTTGCAATACTAGAGCTCTGTAGTATGCAGTATTCAGTAACCTATTAGCGTAAAAAATGTACAAGTTTATATAGAAATAAGAAAACTGATGGAAACATAAAAATCATGAAATTATTGACTGATTAATATGCCTACCTCAAAAGTAATTCTACAATACTAGAGCTCTATAGTTTGAAGTATTAAGTGACCTATAAAAACAATACAAGTTAGTTCTACAGAAATAAGAGAACTGATGGAAACATACAAATCATGAAATTATTGACTGATTAATATGCCCACCTCAAAAGTAGAAGATGCCTCTCTATTAGTACAAAACAGGCCATTAGTCCTTCCTCTGTATGCAAGCAAATAAAGTTTAGAGATACTCTCAGTCCAAATTAACAACCTTTATGCTTTTATGTTTTCATTTTTTTACATATCAACTTCGAAAGTGGGCACCGATGGGGAACCATAGCTCTAATAAATCATAAATGAAGTGTACATATAACAAGAAAACAACTTATTGCCGGGAGGTGTGCCAGTGATCTTGTACGATAGGGGATATACAGAAATTTTAGTGATATTATTATGTATATAGAAAGGGAAAATACAAAAATAATTATAAAAAAAAACTGCGAAAGCCTTTCAGTTTCAGTCCACTCTTGGAAGGAAGTAACTAAAAAACAAAAAAAAAAAAGTCAACAGATAGAATCAGAGAAATCAAATAAGAAAAATAGATTTGTACGATTGTGCCGTGCCTATGCATGATGATTCCAATCTTGAACTGAATCGGGTAAGTGATAGAATAGATTTACCTTTGAGTCGATCAAAACCCACCCCACAACTACAAGTTGAGAGAAAATGATTGGACGACAACCTGAGAAAGATTAGGACTTTTTGTGCTGTGTGGCGGGAGTGGAGAGTGAAGAAAAAAAGAAGACCGATTGAAAATTCTAGGGCTTCTTTCTCTTTTATATTTAGTCATTTTTTTTTTCAATTTTTTATGTTGGCCGGGTCAGGTCAAGTCGGGGTGGGTTTTACCGGGTTGTCTTGCTTAACCTACAACCCGACCCAACTCGACCCGGTAGCGTAACCCAATACTCGAAACTTGCCTGAAAACACCAAAAAATCGACCTAACCAGGTCGAGTTGGGTCGGGTCGGTCAGTTCGTGGGTTGGCTTGTGTTTTACCCACCCCTAGTCGTAACTAGAATAGATTTAATTTATCTTGAAAAAGAGAATTAATTACAATAAAATTATCGATTATCAAGAATGTATGAATGATACTAGCTACGTAAATGAGAATTGAAATAGATAATAATAGGTGGATTTGAAATCCTATACACTTGTTCTATATGCATATAAAACTCGAATTTTACAAGTTTTTCTAGATTAATTACAAACCACAAATCTCTTTTATTCGCTTACTTTGAATCTATTTAGAAACTAGTATACTTGATTGAATTTTATTTTTCGTGGGACGATAGACCTTACTCATTACGTATTACTTGTCAACGATCTTATACGCTTACGGATTTCGCACAAACAAGACTCTTGTAAAATATGCAATAAGACTAGTCACCCTGCTCTTGATTACTTTCATAGGTTGGATTTTTCTTATCATGGGTATCATCCTCCTTAAACTCTTGCTGTGATTGTTGCCCCAGGTTAATGCCGCTTTCTTGGCTAAGGTGAATGGTTGGTTTCTTCATTTTCATACCCCTTTCTCTCCTTTACTAATGTCTCATTCTTTTCACAAGTTTCAGCAAATCTTTTGTCCATTAATTGTCTTGACAATAATTGTTTATTTATATCATTGGGAAATTCTTATTCTATCCATGATATGCAGACGGGCATGATGTTACTCAATGGTTCGAGTGAAGGTGGTTTATACTTGATCCATTTGAAGCAGTCAGCTTGTCAAACACAACTTCATTTTGCTATTTTTATTGGTATTTCAACCTTCACTCCAATTTGGCATTCCTCGTCTTGGTCACCCATCTTCATCAGTTGTTTCCCATGTTCTCAGAGATCACTCTTTACTTGTTCATGGTTTTATCAATAAATTGGGTGTTTGTCATCCTTGTCAGCTTAGCAAGAGTAAACAACAACCTTTTACCAATTCGAGTCGTGTTTCATCCCACCTCTTAAAATTAATTCATACCGATGTCTGGTTTTGTTTCACCATTTCTACTAGTGGCTATTGCTACTATGTTATTTTTTGTGGGTGATTATTCAAGATTTACTTGGCTTTTTCCTTTGTACTCCTAAGCAAATGTTTATTCATGTTTCATTTGATTTAAATTGCTTATAGAAAATCAATTTTGCCACAAAATAAAACAATTACAATCTGATAATGGTGGGGGATATATTTCTACCCAATTTAACCAATGTTTATCTGATCATGAAATTCTTCATCATTTAAGCTGTCTATTTATAGTTCAACAAAATGGCCTCGCTGAATGTAAACACCGTCGTATAATGGAAATTGGTCTTACTTTATTAGCTCAATCTAAGCTTCCTATGACTTTTTGGGTTGATGCTTTACTCATTGCCATTTTGTTGCTCACCCTGATTACTCTCTCCTTCACACTTTCGGTCGTGCCTACTATCCCCTTCAACAGTCGTATACTTCCAATAAAATTCAATTTTGGGGTGAACAGTGTATTTTTCTTGGATATGGCTCCTCACACCGTGGTTATCGGTGTTTTGATCCTTCACTAGAAATTCTTTTATCAACATGAACCTTGTGTTTAACGAGACACTTTTTTCGTATATTTTTGGTGCGACACCTCTAGCCGTTGGGAAACACCTGCTACTCAACCATCTGGCATGACGATAATATCTTAAAGCTTTGGTCCCCATCATATGTCAAGTACTCCTTCTTACCCCTCAAACTTTTCTTATCCTATTTTACCACTTTCTTCGCCTACCGGACCAACCACCTCACTTGTTACACCAAATTCCAATGCTACTACTTCAGCCCCCTCGGTCTCCACTTCTCCTATGTCTCCTAACCCAACTATAATCTTTCTTTTTCCCCTCCTTCCCTTATCGTGCCGCTATAGAGTCTCATGAGCATTCTTCTATCAAATAGGTTTTTCTTTCGTTTTATCTCCTTTACCAAATCTCGAACCCTTACAGCCTACTCCCTTCCGCATGATCACAAGATCTCAAACTAGTTTTTCTTAAACCCAAACTTTATCCTGACAATCATGTTCATTATAGTACAAAATATCCATTCATAACTCTTCATACTAACTCCTTACCCGCTGAGCCCATTTGTTATTCCAAAGCTACGTTATCACCAGATTGGAGGAAAGCTATGGGATAGAAGTTTGATGCTCTGGTTGCTGTGGGTTTAGTGGTTCCCATAACTTTGACCCTATTTTGTGCTAC
>CAIGRO010165095.1:0-12617 GCA_903798355.1 Fraxinus baroniana | reverse complement strand
TATATATATATTTTATTTTTTTTTACTTTTTTTTATTTTTTTATTTTTATTTTTTTAAATGTACATTTGGACGATGATAGGTAATGAAATGTGACATGAAATTTGAAACTAACTTGAAGTTCAATGACCAGATTAAGACAAATTAATTTTTAATTACCCAGTTGGGATTTTGCTTAAAGTTTAGCCACCCCTGATGAAATTTACCCAAAATTGGTCAATCCAGAGCCAGTTGGCATTGCATCATCAAAAATTCAAATAAAAGAACAAAGATAAAACAGAACTAAGACAAAGTCTACGTTTGATCAATACCAACTACCAAACAACCAGAAGGAGAAAGAAAAAAAGATAGCGACGCGATTTCCTTCCCCACCATTTTCATTTCCTTTTCCTCCCCTCTGAAAAATTCTTTCTCTTTATTTTCCTTCCCACTTTCAATTCTATCATTCCTTTCTGTCCCTGGAATTCCGCATCAATTCGCCTGTTTTTTATATTTAAAGGTAACTTACGTTTGTGTAACCATATACTTATGATCCTTTTGTGGGTTTTTAACATCTGATTTCCACTTTTTGATTTTTTATTATGGTTAGTGTAAAAAAATTTGATGAAATTCTTGTTGCATATTTTACATGTTTGCTTAATATGTCAGTTTAATAGCTTGTATGCTCGTTTGTTGTTATTGGGCTCGAAATATTCTGCTTAATTAAGTAAATTTTCTTGATTCTTATGTGTTATTTTCCTCCCCGTGCTAATAAGAGAGGGAAATTAAATTATGATAAATCTGAAGAAGCGATAACTTATTCACTACAAGTTTAATATGTGCAATCAGCTAATTGAGAAAAAGTCAGGCATATATGTGAAGCAGCTATATTCCCGTATGCAACAAAACTACCAGTTTTTTTCCAGTTTTGAAGGACAAATTTTGTAGTCTTGTCACTTGTTTACAATGCTTGCTCCTGATAGGTCTTTCTAAATATTTTACTTTTGATTTCCCAGGATAAACAGTACCTGCAAGTGATGAAATTCGATAGAGATGACTAAGTTGCTGCGACAAATAATTGTTTTTCTGATGTTCAGAATCAACTGGAGAAAATTGTTTTTAATTGGTTCATTTCTTACAATAAGTAGTGTTATGATACAAATTACTACGCTTCCTTACCCACTGAAAGAATGGATTTTCCCACCTCCCGCAGCATTTTCATCATTTAAACCTACTATATTGGGTTACCGTTTTGAAACCGTTCATAATGCCCCTGTGATTGTTTCATTTAATTCTTCCACCAAAGTCGATGAATTAGTACTAGAAACAGAGGAGGCAGAAAAAGATGTTAGGAGGAGAAAGCAAAGAACCGATAAAAAATCGATAAGTAAAGTTTCTCCACCACTTTCACCTTCACCTGTCAGAAACATGTCTAATCACTTGCTGGTAAGTTCCTAATTGTTTTGATAATTCAAGTACCCGTGTTATTTTATTTCCTTAGATCCATTTCACTATATGCAGAGATACCTATCATCTTTGACACCAGATGAGGCCCTTGCATTTGCTAAAAGTGCAACTGAAAATGCCCCACTGGTTGGTGATGATCCAGAACTGTATGCCCCCTTATTCCGGAATGTTTCTACTTTCAAAAGGTATCTGATAATCTTTTGTTTTACTAATATAGTATAGTGCATCTTGTAAGAAACTAGTAACTTGTTGAGCAATGAATGGAGTACATACTTGTGTTACTAGTTTCTAAAACTGATGGTATGGTAACTTGAGATATATTCCGGATATGACTTGGAAGTTTATGAATTGGGAGGAAGACATTGTTGATATACAAGATAATTCCATGCTTGGTTGTGGGAGCATATTTTAAATTGAATAACATATTTCCACATTTAAGATTCATTATTTATGCACAAGGAACAGTCCGTAATCAGAACATTTAACTTTAGTAATATCACGAATTCTAAATGTTGTGGCTTAATAAAATTCATAATATTACCACAGAGGAACTTTAAGTAGATTTAACTAGTTATTGTCATATCAAGCACATTTTTTCTATTATGATTGCATTAAAAAACTATCCATATCTAGTTTAATGTATAAAAAGGTGAGTTCATTTGATAATCTAAGGAGAATGGTTATTGTGGAATGTATTGTGCAAAAATTACTGTCTTGGAATCTAGTATTATATCGTATTCATGTATATATATTCATGGAGTTAATTGAGCAAATTACTGCTGTTACTTTGTATATAGCAATGTGTCGGTGTCTGTCATGAAATTATCTATAGGCATCAAGACTTAATCATTTGCTTCGCCCAAAAAGCACAGTATTTTCTTATATCAACTTTTAGGCTTCAAACAAAAAAAAAAAAAACACACTTTTTTCAACACTTCTTATTGAGGTCTATTTTTTATTTATATTACTCTGATGATGAATGAAAGCAACTATTTTTCCTCTTCTATTTGCCAATGGCTACTTAAGGGTGAAAGTGATTTGTGCCAGATTGGACTGATTCTACATTTGTTAGAATTCTGTTAACATGTGCATATGAAACACATTCTTTTCGTCTTAAAATTTGGCCCAAGTATGGTTTTCAGTTTATAATCGTTCATGGTATCTGAGTTTGGCAATGAGATTATTGTGTGCCATTCAGATTTCAGCATTTCTCCTTATATAGCACTCTCAGATGAGTGCGAGTCTTTCACTTTCTTTTACTTGTGGCTAATTGGCCTACAAATTGTTGGTCAAAAGTTTGAAAGGAACTGATGGAGTTCAGCTTCAGTTTGTAGAACCACGTTCTGGTCATTCTATTGAGGCATTTGGGAATATTGGCATCGAGTGGAACTTGCGACATCAAATGTATAATTGATTTAGGCAGTTGATTGGTTATCCAGACCTACTCCTTGCGCAAAAGCTTGGAGAACCTCTATAGGATTGCTTAGTCAACGATACTCTGTTTGAAAAGTACAACTTTTATTCAGCAAGGATCTAATGGGCACCCTTTTGCAAATTTAGCCCATTCCTCAATTCAACTTACTGGTCTCTTTGACTTAGGGCATGTTTGAGTCGAATTAAAATTCGATTTTGATTTAAGTCAAAATCAAATATTCAATATCAACCACATCTTTCATGGATCCCACATCTTTTCAACCACGCATTTCAAATTTTTTATCACAATTCACTGAAAATCTGATTTTAATTCACACCAAATACCCTCTTAGAATACTTGTTAGTTATCAAATTTAGAGCTTGTTTGAACCCCATTTTTATTAAAAAAAAAAAATTTTGACTTTTTTAATAGTGATTTTTTTGGAGAATGTGTAGATAGAAAATAAGAAAAAGTTTTGATTTATGTATAAAATTATACTATTGAGAGAATGTGTGATTGAAAATGAATTTGAAGAAAAATGAATTTTTAAAAAATGGGGCTCAAACGGGGGCATAGGGTTTAGCACATCTATTGGGTCATTTAATGTGCCAATCACATGATTTGTTGACGGAGATTTTGGATGGAATATGTTAGTGGGGAACCATGTGCTTCAGAAATTCAAGGGTGGGAATGAAACGCCAAGAAGAATTGGTCGGGAGCACAAGTATTATTTTATGTAAAGGTTGCGGATTTCTGTTGCTATTCATTAAAAAAAAATAATAAAAATTGAATGCTTGGCACGAAGGCTGCTCGCTCGGGGGTAGAGTACAGTAATAAAGTGAAAAGGAATTTCTTGGGTCCGACTTCCCTTACGTGTGCCATACTGATGATCTATTCCAAGATCTGAACTCTTCTTAGTTCAATCTCTTTTGAAAGAAAGTCAGTTTTTTCTTTGACGAGGCCTAGAATAAGTTTTTGAGACAGCTCTTAGAATGAATGAGAATAACTGAACCGGACCGGTAGTATCCGAATGAAAAAATAAAAATAAAATGGATTTGATGCACTTTTCCATTCCCAGTAAACTAACAAGCCCTGAAACTTATGTATTGTTGAAGAAGACTGTGTTCCTTTTTCTCCTCTAATGATGAGTGAGCTATAATTTAAAGGTCCAAAGAACGTTTATATCCATGTCCAATATGAAAATTGTGGGATGACCAGTTCTCCAATTTTTACACTCAACTTCTCTTAAAGCTTCTTGCTATATATTTTAACTTTTCGGATACTAATGAAATTTCAGGAGCTACGAATTGATGGAAAGGATACTAAAAGTTTACATTTACAGAGAAGGAAAAAGACCCATTTTCCACCAACCTTATCTCAGAGGAATTTACTCATCTGAAGGATGGTTTATGAAGTTGATGGAAGAAAACAGGAAATTTGTAACAGAGGACCCAGAAAAGGCTCACTTGTTCTATCTTCCATATAGTGCACGCCAGTTACAGAAGGCTCTCTACGTCCCTGACTCACATGATCTAAAGCCATTGTCAATCATTCTTAAAGACTATGTAAATATGCTTGCCGCAAAGTATCCTTTCTGGAACCGCACTCACGGATCAAATCATTTTCTCGTATCTTGTCATGATTGGGTATGGTAGCTCTATGACATGTATTACATGTGCTAAACGTTACTAGCTTCTTATTTACGCTCCCCTGTGCACGTAATTTTACTATCCAAGAGAGAGTAGTCATTTTAATTTGTAATTTTATCTCCCATTTCTTCTCTTAATCTTTATTAGTTCCATTTATTTTAGATTAATCTCCCATTTTTGCTCAACTCATGTTTTCTTCCATTATTGCTTAAAGGGACCATATATTTTGAAGGAGCATGAGGAGCTTCAAAGAAACGCTATAAAAGCTCTCTGCAATGCAGATGTCTCAGAAGGAGTCTTTATTGCTGGAAAGGATGTTTCCTTGCCAGAAACTACTATAAGAAATCCCAGAAAGCCTCTTAGAAATCTTGGTGGAAAAAGAGTGTCACAGCGCCCAATTCTTGCCTTTTATGCAGGACACATGCATGGCAGGGTTCGTCCAGTACTTCTCAAGTACTGGAAAAACAAAGATGAAGACATGAGAATCCATGGACCTTTATCCAATAGAATAACAAGAGTAATGTCTTATCCCGAACACATGAAATCAAGCAAATATTGCATTTGCCCGATGGGCTACGAAGTCAATAGCCCAAGGATTGTTGAGGCCATCTATTACGAGTGCGTCCCAGTTATTATTGCTGATAATTTTGTCCCTCCGTTTAATGAAGTGCTTAATTGGAGTGCATTTTCTGTCATTGTTGCCGAAAAGGATATCCCAAAGCTTAAGGAGATACTCTTATCCATTCCTTTGAAGAAATACCGTTTCATGCAAACCAATGTGAAAATGTTGCAGAAGCATTTCCACTGGAATGCTAGACCTGTTAGATATGATCTGTTCCACATGATTCTACATTCCATTTGGTCCAGTAGGCTTAACCAGATTCAGGTACCAGGATCGTCATAAATGTGTTTGTTCTTTGGGTTTCCTGCTGGAGGTATAGTCAGTCTAAGATGTGACTGAATAGAAGTTGTTCATTCTTTAAGGCTAATATTGGTTCGACACTGGAGCATATTGACTATGTGATGGGAGGCTAGATCGTATGGATTTGGGGCCCAATTTACTCCTGTAAAAAGAATGTGCATTGGAAGAGAAGTTGATCAATCAATTAAGAAACTTACTGCCTGATTTGTGGCATGGAAGGATGGTCAACATTCCTTATTTTCCTACCCAAATTCTGCATCTATACAGCTTTCTTTATTTATGCAATCACTTGAAGAATTTCAGGTATAGATACTTGCCTCAGCCATATAGTTGACAGAAAATAAATCAAGGTTTTGTGATTTAACGATAGCGATCCATTCATCTGCAGCAGTATTAATTATACTGATCAGTAGTGTGTGGAGTCACTGGATGATCGTGCATCCAGAAGTAGAAGTGATGGTGAAGATCATTCTCCGTTCATGGCATTTCAGAGCTCTATCATTCATGCTTTGTACATAACAGTTAAAGGTATGCGAGTGATTTTGTGATTATATAGTCCATTAAGTTGTTCTTAAAAATTTCACGGAAGTTAAGCTTGTATATCCGAATTGTATAATTATGTGCAACAACAGTAAAATTATCTGTATTTTATCGGGCGGACTTTTTGGTGTAAATGTTATGTGGTCGACATTTTTTCTTCTCATCTTTGGGTACGAGTGTATGTGTCCATTTTGAACAGAAATGTACATGAAGTCGAGAATATACATACTGGATTTGCTTGATTACTCTATATATAGATTATGGTTTTGTATGTAGTTAACGGAGATTATGGATCCTATGATAGAACATGCAGTTGCATTAGCCATATCGTGACGCCAATTTCCATTCAACAATCTAAACGTGAGAGAATCTTTAAATAGAATAACTTAGCAGAGGTAGGTTGGGTAACGGGCTTTTGCGGTCTAATTTGCTATACACCCATATTAATTATTGTTAGATATTTATACAATAAATATATTATGTGACAAAAATAATTAATTAAAATGAAGTTTCCAATTGGTGAAAAGTGTGGAATTTGTGTGGGACGTTAGGGGTTCGAGTCACGCCTGGCCTAGGTCTCCTAGACTTTCTTGATTCCAATAATAATTTTTTTTTAGTCATTTTCGAAATTATTGAAGGGAAAATTAGGCTCATACCCTTTTTTTAAAGGTGTTTTGATTAATACTCTTAAACTCTAATTAAACAATTTTAATGAAGTATTAATTACGTCTTAAAACCAAACCCAACTTGTACAACCCCAAACCGCACTTCCTCCCTCCTTAGAAAGTAGAAACGTATCCTCCATTTCCTGTATCTCCATTTCCGACCAAGATCCGACTGTGTCTCCATTTTCGGCCTATTTTCTATCGATTCTTCTTCGTCTACCCTTCGTATCCGTCCATAGGCAAAAAATCCGTTCGGGGTTCCATCGATTCCTTATTTAGGAGCAAAATTCAACTATAAATTTCTATTTTCGACCATTTTCCATCTATTTCTTCTTCACATATGTTCAGTTTCATTGTGTCATTCTCATTTTGACCCTAAATCCCAAATATCCGAAACCCTAGATCTGAAATCCGGAAATCTGATTCGATTCTGATTATTAACTCATATTTCTGCGATGGCTGAAAAAAGTGGCAAGAAGAGGCAAAGAAATCTCGATGAAGTACCATCCTCTAAGAAGAGGAACAAAATTTCTTATCCTTTTATAAACCCAAGGTAACCCAAGGATCTATGAGTGCTTTTAATTATATTCTGTGCAACAAGAAAAAAAAACCAATTATTCTTTTTATTTTAATGTATAAAGGAACTTAGTTTTAACCTGTAGATCAAAGTTTTCGAGTTTCATGTTCTTTTTGAAAAATTGAAATCCTTAGATTTGTTTGAACTCGTGTATAATCAGACTTAGAGCCTTGACCGACTCATAATAGAATAAGCCTTGTTGCTTGGAATTTTAGTTTTGATTGATGATTAATGATTATATACTTCAAAACTTGAAAATTTTATTATGCTAAAGTTGTTGTAATCATTATTCTGCAGAAATTTGAATGTGCTAAATCCACACAAAGAGATGCAACACATATCACAACAGAAAAAAAGATAAAATATCTACATCATTATTTCTAGATGCCTATTACCGAAGAGAAATCCCTGCTTCCATTTACTGTTCCAATTTGTTTGTGTATTCTGTATTGAAAAATCATACTATGTAGTCTGCTGGAGCCTTAGTGTTTCCATTCATTAGTTTTGTTCAGTATAGATAAGTTTTTGAAAACTTTACTTTAATGGCTTAAGCTTTTAAATAAAATGATTAAAATGTATTAGAGTCTAGCAAAGGACTACGGTTCAAGTCTCATTGCCACTTGTTTATAAAAATTGTGCAGGTGCAAAAGGCTTTATGATTTCGCATGAACATAAGCAGTCATGTTTATATCTTTAAATTCATGAAGTGGGCATTTAGATTTACTGGCACAATGATGAAAGTCTAACTCTGCCACATATTTTTGCCTGGTACTGGTGGTGGAAATGGAGCTGGTGCTGTGGAGGATTGGGAGGAGGTGCAGGTGTGTTGGATTTGGTGGTGGTGAAGGAGGTGGTGGTGGTATAAGTGGTGGGGCAAGTTCAGGTGGAGGCTTTGGTGCTGGTGGTGAAACAGATGGAGGTAGAGGCTTTGGTGCTGGTGGTGGCCTCTAATTTCTTGCTTCTTGCATTAATGAAAGTGTTTGATAAGTAAATTATGGATTCTTTAATGAATACAATAGCAATCAGAATGGGTTCTGCTTCGTTATTTGTTGAAAATGTATACATGAGAATGGGTTAGCCTTAAATGTTGCTATCCATTTTTCACGAGTATTACCTCTTATTTCTGTCTTGCATTATTATTAATAAAAAGTTTTGTTTCTGCCTTGCATTATTAGCCTTAAATGGGTTAGCCTCAATCAGAAAATTTGTGTATGATAATACAAGAATGGGATCACAATTAAGCACCAATGCCACTTGATCATGCTTTGATTATGTCACTTTATTCATTATTCCAATGAATCACAATCATGCAACAAATTTCACTTAATCATGCTTTGATTATGTTACTTTTTTCTGTTACTTTATTGAACTCATTCTAATGTTTTAATTGGTGTTTTGTCACTTTTTTTTGTCAATGTTTGCCACTTTTTAAATATTTGTCAATTTTTCTCACTTTTTTTTAATCTTTGTCATTTTTTTAATTTAGTTACTTTTCTTGAATTTTTCTCACTTTTTTCTTTAATATATGTCATTTTTTTTCTGTCACTTTCTAAAAATTTATATCACATTTTTGAATGCCTAACATCATTTTTAATAAAGGTTTTATATCATATTTTAGTAAAAAGTAACACGTCACATTTTTTTAAAGTGACACAATATCACTTTTTTTAGTGACAAACACAATGTCAATTTGGTGGGGGTCACTTTTTTGAATTTTGTCACTTTTTTCAATAATTTTCTTAATTTCTATCACTTTTTTAATGACAACATCAATTTTTAATAAAAAAGTGACACTTAACTTTAAAAGTGACCGTGGATCACTTTTTCATTGTTACTTTTTTTTTTACGTAATCAGCATGTGGATTGGGCTGAACATAGTGATTATTTTAAGATCATGATTATTGGTGCTGCACAAATAGATGGTGCTATTTTGGTATTTGTCATTTTTTTTAGTTGTCACTTTTTTTGAGTTTGTGTCACTTTTTTAAAAAAAGTAAAAAAATGACATTTTTTATATAAAAAAAAGTGACATTGTGTCACTTTTTCATTTTACACAATATTGGTACTTCCTAAAAACTTTTCATATGATTTTTCAAAACATTCCCAATTTTAAGGGTATTTTTGTAGTACTTCATTATTGAATGAGTCAACTAACCAGTAGAATATGATCGTTTTAACTGTCTAGTATTAACAATCCATTACCACTGGCCATAAAATCTGCAACTAAATACTAGATCATGATGGAGGAAGTTACATCAATTTTTGTCTATATAAACACACATTTGGGCAGTAGAAAATTACAACAAAAAACGAAATTATATCTTCCTATTCAGTAAAAGAATATTATTTTCAGTTTTACATATTTTCTGGAGTACACTTGAGAGTTTTGAAAATCATTTGTGGTTGCTGCATAATTGGTTTATTTTATTGTTGTATCGTGGAGGTGATTGTACATAGAGGTCGCAACAGTAATCGACGGACAATTTCGCTTTAGGACATCGTGCTGTCACGAGACTCGTTCAGACGATAAATTTTATTTTTGCACTTTACTGTGTTGCAACTAGTAAAATTTCTAACAATTATTGACACATAATGTTAAATTAAAATGTCTAGTAATGGATGCTTATGAAGCCTTCGAAAAAGAGGAGCAAATAATAGCTTTATATTTTTTTNAATTTCTAACAATTATTGACACATAATGTTAAATTAAAATGTCTAGTAATGGATGCTTATGAAGCCTTCGAAAAAGAGGAGCAAATAATAGCTTTATATTTTTTTTACAAAATCTTCAACATAACTGACATGGCCTAAAAAGTGTTTCACGCTTGTTTTATCTTGAATTTCATCAGAAAATTTGTTGGCAAAATTAAGTCTTCTTTGAATTGGTGTAAGTGTTTACAGGTGTATGTAATATCTTAAGAACCTTATTTGTGTTTGACAAAGAACAACCTTTTTAGCAGAGACAACTAATCTTTTATTCTTAATGACACACATGAATGTATTGAGATGTTTAAAACATTTTTCTAAGCTTTCAGAATAGATTAGAATATCATAAATGTAAACAATAATGATATTTTAATAAGGATTGAAAGTATCATTCATAATTTTTTGAAATTGAGAATGAGTATTTGTTTAGATCGAATGGCACGATATTCCATTCATATTGACCAAAAAGAACACTAAAGGTAGTTTTGTATTTATCTTCTTCCTTAATTTGAATCTGTCAAAAGCTAGATTTCATACCAAATTTAAAGAAGATAACAGACTTCAGTAATGTGTTTAAAAGTCTTTCTTTTGAGGTAATGGATATCTAATCCATTGAAGGGCTTTATTAAGAGGCTTATAATTGATAACGAGTCTGGAGCACATCATTCAATTTCGGCTGAATTATTGACATAGAATGCTAAGCAACTCTATGGCGATTTACTTAGGCAGATGAGTCCTTTTTCAAGTAAATCATTGATTTCCTTGGTACAACGATCAAGTTATTCTTTGTTCATTTGAATAGGACGAGACTTTGTAGTAATACTTGATTCATGAAAATTAGAATTGTAAGGGAGTGAGACGACATGTTTCTTTATACTAGGTGTAAACAACGTGCAATGCACGTTTGCTTAGTTTATATATAATTTTTTGGTTAAGTATTAAATTTTTATTAATAAAAACGTAATTTTTTTGGTTAATTAAATAACTAATGATGTAATGTTTATGTAATTGATAAATAATTACACATTACAATATATTAAAAAAAGAGCATTAACAGAATATATAGCATTGTCCTATAAATAAACATCGATCATAGTTTTATGAAAGCTGTTTGAGATAATTTTGATTCTAAGATGACGATTCAGCATTTTCCTCATCTCGCACTGCTTCAATAGAGAGGACATTAAACTACCTATATTTTTTCTCTTGGTTTCTCTGGATCTACATAAAATTGAATCTTTCAATTTTTTTTTTAATTTCTCTGTAACACTTTTAACATATGGTCGATTTTTCTAATGATTGTTTGTTGATGTGATGATGCACCAGGAACCTTTTTGGTGAGACGGCATGATATTGAGCAGAAGAGTGTGAAAAGGGTCATGAAGAAGGCTATAAGAGCGGCCAAAATCCGAGCATGCAGTCCTTCTGGAGCCTTTCAAGAATCAGGTGCGGGAAACGTCTCTGAATGAAAAATGAATGGCCAGTATTAATAAAGCATTCTAGGCGGATCATTCTAATCCTACATCAGACTCAATTATTTATTTTGCTGGACACAGGGGTAGATCCAGGAATTTTTTGAGTACGGGCTAAAATTTAAAAGTCGATATAAGTTGGAGAAAAAAAGAAGTGAATAGAAAATATTTCTTCTAGGAAAGTTTAGAATCCTTAAAAACTAAATAGATCAAACAGAGAAAACATGAGCACACTGGAAGTATGTAATCTTACAGCTTCACAAGAGACTTTTGGCCCAACCTTGAGGGAAGATCTCCTCCTAGAGAGTTAGAACTCAAGTTCCTGCGCATAATGGATGTTTGTTGATATAAAATTGATCCAAAAGGGACAAAAATATTAAATACATGAAACCTAAAAGATTCAAGCTCATTTTGCACTATGTGACTATTCAGGAATTTTAATGAATGATGCCTGAGAAACTTTGACCTCCAAGAATCTGATTTTAAACTTATTAAAGGTTCATTGAAAGTAAATTATTTTTCATTGCAGTTTATGAATGTCAAATGTTGGAGAAAAAAAAAGAATTTCCGAATATAATGCTGATTCTAATTTGAGTTGAAGATCCAATGCCAACTATAGCCACTGGCCAATAAATGTATATTACAATTGATTATCATAACCAATTAGTTACAGAAAACACATTCACATGGCTTAATTCCTCTCTCTGCATGCTAATTAGCAAGATTATAGTTTGGATATGTAACACGAGATAAAAAAATTTCTATTCGAGCTGCAAATTTTGCATCAATAACACAACATCGAATGCATAAGAAATTGATTGTTGATACTTACAGGCTTACCAAATTCGTCAAGAGACCTATTTGGTCACTAATATACCCCTTCAAACCTTGAATACCAAGGTTTCTGAAAAAATAAAATAAAACAAAATGTGAAAAGATGAATGCACAATTTCTTCCACAAATTGCCTTGTAGATTTTTTTAATACATATCGACACCTTCTAGTTTCCATTAGAGAAAAGATGCTTACATTTGGGATACCACAATGACATATTCATCCTTTATGGAATGACATGTAAGTCCCTCTCCCAAGCATCCCATGTGGTAGGGGCACAAATATCTCCATTCCAACCCATTCTGTCAGGAACATGAATGTCATTTTGTCAACCTTTTTATCACCCCCTTATGTACAAATAGCATTATTGTTAAAATTGATACTTTGGAAAACAC
>CAIGRO010165094.1:0-21182 GCA_903798355.1 Fraxinus baroniana | reverse complement strand
TCGAGTGATGATCTGTAATGAGCTTAAGACGTGTTACGAGGTCAATGGTATGCCAAGTATCTCGAGTCCTGTTGGAAGAGCTAGAGACGTGTTACGAGGCCGATTGTAGGCCAAGTAGCTCGAGTCATGTTGAAGGAGCTCGAGGCGTGTTACGAGGTCGATAGTAAGCTAAGTAGCTCGAGTCCTGTTTGTTTAATCACTCCGAAACGTGTTACTAGGTTAGGTAGCTCGAGTGATGATCTGTAATGAGCTCGAGACGTGTTACGAGGCTGATGGTATGCCAGTAGCTCGAGTCATGTTGAAAGAGCTCGAAGCGTGTTACGAGGCCGATTGTAGAGCTCGAGTCCTGTTGAAGGAGCTCGAGGCGTATTACGAGGCCGATAGTAGGCCAAGTAGCTCGAATCCTATTGAAGGATGCGGCCCAACATGGCTTTTTGTGGCCCAACAGGGCTTGTGGAGGCCCAACAAGACTTCTTATGGCCTAACAGGGCTTGTGGTGGCCCACGGGGCTTGTGGCGGCCCAACAGGGCTTTTTGTGGCCCAACATGACTTCTTATGGCCCAACAGGGCTTTTTGCGGCCCAACAGGACTGGCCATAGGGCTTTTTGAGGCCCAACAGGACTTCTTATGGCCCAACAGGGCTTTTGTGGCTCAACAGAACTTCTTATGGCCCAACAGGGCTTTTTTTTTTTTTTTAACCTTGTCGTTCCCCGAGCGTACGGATCTAGAATTCTTTGTAGAAAGCTGGAAGTATTTAATCAAGTTAATGTAATAAAATTTACATGTATAAAAGAACATTATTACGGTAAGAGCCTAGATGCATCATTATAAAGTCACATTTGGGCTAACAATATAACACGATATAAGGTACTCTTAAAACACATAATCAATTTAATTAATAGAACAAATTGATTTTCGAAATACCAACACCTTCAGGTAGAAGGAGATTTCTAGACCAAGTAAAATCGTTAATTGTCTTATGTCATTTCCAAAAAAATCACATATAATGACACTTTTGGGCAAGATACTATATGTAAATATTCAAAATTACGATTCTAACGTCAAAATTTTTTATTTATTTTTTGGAAGAAAACCAAATAAATAAAAATGAGTGTGCCACTTTGGCAGATACCACCCATTTTTATTTCGAAATATTTCTTTTAATAGGAGCACTAAGATAGGCTTGAAGTCCACGAAAAATTCGATAATAATAATCACGCAACATTATCACGACAAACAAAATTCATGAGCGATTATGAGAGAAAATTTGCAACTAAATTTCAATATATGAAAATGAAATTTAAATGGACAAATAATAACGATATTTAACTATTTCAACAAAAATATAAAATCGTCAATTTTAAATATAATTTTAATTTTAAAATTGAATAATAGTTGGATCAAATTTAAAAATCCCATTTAAAGTCAATATTTCAAAATTACAAAATTGACCCCGAATTAAAATTATGAATGGAGGGCCTCAAAATATAGAAACTATAGAACATGTCCCCTTTCTTTAAATTTTCAAAATGACCCTTAGTTAAAATTGTAGGGAAGCCCCCAAAAATTCACAAATTGTAGCAGGAGCCCTTGATAAATTGCAAGAAAATGCTCCTTTTTTCATAATTACATGTAAGCCCCAAAAGAATCACAATTTTCATTGAAGCCATCATCCCCAAATCAACTCAAAACCCCGTTCTCAAAATCAAAACCCTATAAGTCAAAAATTCAGTGGCACCGCCGCCGGTCCAAAACGTCATCTCCGATACGGAGACAGCGATTGACTACCCACGGCTGCGCAGGATTGCAACCGTTAGATGCGCAGTCCCAAACGGGAGAGGCGACCGAAACAAGGCCAAACAGGGACTGTAAGTAACGGCCCAAAAACACCAACGGAGCGAACCCAGATGCCCATTCCACCACAAAACAATCATATATACAACCATCTATAACCCAAATCAAAATCACAACCATATTGCAATTTATACCAAATTCACACACAGCCCAGCAATTTAATTTATTTAAACATACATACGGTGGGCTGCCGGCAATAGTAATAATAACAATACAGCGACAAGAAGAGGAAGAACGAGGGCAGTTGCAAAGCAATGGCGGCAACGGTATTCGCGGGTTTCACTAGAGAGAAGAGACAGAGGATGTATATTGGGATATTATGTAAAAACATACTTGAATGATAAGACTATGTTATGTATTTATAGATGTTGAAGGGGGAGTCCTTGAAGGACTTAACTTCGTGTAATTCTAGTTATCTTAGGTGTTTGTATTGTATTAGCAGTACAATTTGTGTTAAGGGTAAAATTTGTAATAAATCAGGAGTTTGTACTTAAGTAGGATTAGTATTCCTAAGTCTGACTTCATAATGAACCCGACTCTGGAATTAGCCCATTTGGAGTGGGCCAAGATCGGGCCTACTAGCCCGAGTTCGGGTCAAGTAGCTCGAGCTCGGCATATCATATTTTTTCCTCATCAAACGTCTTTATCAAAAAAAAAACCCTGAGATTGTAATATCATCAATTACTCTCGTTCTTTACCTATTCCCCAGGCAACAGAAAAATCCCAAGTACTTAAATTTTTCAAGGCTAATGCTGTTTTGCCAGGCCTGGTAAAAGCCTGGCAAAACAACTCTTCTCACATGAGGTGGGTCCTCATTAAAAAACCCCTCACAAATGTTTTATCACCCACCCACCCATGACACAACTGCTCTACCAGATCTGGTAGAGTAGCACGGTTCATTTTTCAATTTCCATCCTCAACCTCAAGTCGTACATAATTGTCCTTTTTCCCATATGCAACTTCATGTCCTCTTAAAGTTCCGCGCGGAATAGTTGAGAATGAACATACTTGCTAGTGAAGTGCGTATTCATGACATTTGGTTCGAGGAAATTCACGGTTCTCCCTGGATTAATATTGCGCTATAAACGTTCTATTGCGCTATAAACGTTATATTAAGAATGCAATCAAGAATAGTAGTTTTGTTATGGGGTTAGAGCACCATCTATAGTTTCATTTGTTGATGCCACTCATAAAGTATTTTCTTGAATTCAGCTAAAAAATCGATCTGACAATATAAAGTGAAGGACTTATTTTGAAACAATAGTGCTCCGTATTGTGAATGATTTAGTTGCTCTTGAACTTCCATTTAACGTATTAATGAACCAAGTAGGGTCATAGGATCAACTGTCATCGTGGCCTAAGATCCATTTTTTATTTAGCTAAAACGTAGTTTAACCATCACGTACATTATATTTCACCAGTACACCTTTCTTCCAAGAATGAAGACAACGATATTATTGATGTGGTTCTTGCAAATCGTGTTAGCAGTAGCTAATGTCATCCGCTCAATGCTAACTCAATTAACTAACTCAGCATATATATAGTAACAAGAAATAATCTAATCATCAGCTAATCATATTTCTTCAAACATTACTATAACTTTCTACATATTAGTTTACGATGAGCTATTATAATAATATATTTAGACGATAAATAACCCGACTGTAGAGAATTTAAATATCATGTATATTGCCTTCATATAATGGCACATTTGGTGGTGATTTTTTCCAGCATCAACATTGTTTATACACAAATAGTTGCAGTCATTGGTGTAACAGTAGACTGCGTGAAGCATCGAGCCAGCGAGTGTAGCAACCACGGAGGTTAGGCCAATCTGAAGATGGACATCGCGTGAAATGATGGAGCCACAATGACAGCACCCTTTCTTGCTCGTCTTCTTGTTCTAATGTCTCGATTATTTCTTCCAGTATCTTTTCAAGCTCGGCTCTTTCGCTGATGCTGAGGACAGGTGCATCGGTGCCATTGCTTGCACGGCATAGCAACGGCAGCCATGAAACCAGCAGTTTCATCTTTGTGTGTCTTTGTTGCTCTGACATGTTTTTGTCATCTACAACTCTGCCCACGTCTTTCGATTGCTTGATCAAGAACGCTACAAATATAGATAATGAATCAAGAAAAACTTTGTTTGATACATAAAATTCAAGTATACGGTAATGAAATGATCAATATACCAGAGGTGAAATAATCTTCATCTACGGGTTTATCAAACTACGATAAGAACATGTTTGATACACAAAATTCAAGAATACGACAAACAAGAAATTGCACCACACCAGGAGTATTGAAGATGGTAACAAGTCATTATCGTTGAAATCGGGATCTGCAGCGATTTCTTTCTAGATTTAGCAATTTTCTCGTCCTCATTTTTTTTTTTTTACCAAATCTAAATAATTCTTCCTAATAATATGCCTATCTATATCCCAATTGACACTACATATAATGAACAACGGAAATAGCAAAAATGGTAACTATATTTGCACCATATTTTAATTATATTTGCTCACTTTTGCTTGTATATCCTCGACTTTTTTTTATCATTGCATTGTATTCTTAACCTTCAATTAATTAACATATTTTATCTTTAATCATGATTTTTATTCAAATATTCTGCTAACATGCATTAAAAAGGACAAATATTTTGTTTAATTTTTGTATTAGCAATTTATTTCGATTATTTAAAAATACAAGAGATAACTATGTAGTTTTGGCTCGTGTAACAAACATTTTGGACAAAAATCCTAAATATAGACAAGATGTGAAAATTAATAAAGGGTTAGATGAAAAAAAATTAAAAAGCTGAGATCGTAAGTGTAAAAACAAGAAAAACTTAGGAACATTCATTGCAATTAAAATTAAAATGTGGTGTACGTAACAAAAAGTGTGGTACGAATATATTTACCCTAGCAAAAATACTAATACGCCATGTAAGAAGTTGCGTACCCGAGACTTTAACTAAGGAGCCTTGAAGCCGTAGCTCAGCCGACAAAGCGAGCGATGCCAAGTTAGAAGCCGAAGCCCATTTAAAAACTGCTTCTTCTGAACAGCCACAAGCTGCCATCTTCTGAGCCAGCCACAGAACTTCAGCTGCCAGCTTCTCAGCCGAGCTTTCAAACCCACTTACCCCGTCCCTCGACTTCCCATATTGCCAAACCACGTTACCATAATATTTAACAGCCTTTAGAAAACGACTAAACCTATTTTTATAATAATATATATCAATTTCCTCAGCCGCCTCATCCTTTACATCACCACGAGTCCCGCCGCCACGGCTCCGCCCTTGAACTGATACGGCAGATTCCAGTTGGCTCAAGGTACGCGAAAAGGCAGCTGAGAGCGCGGCGCAATTGACTTCCCTTAGGGTTTCATTACCCTCTAACAAATTCTCGTCAATTACCTTCTCTGCTAACGATCTAACCAATTCATATTTTCTTGAACTCACCGGAATATCATTAACTATTGACAACAACTGCGTGAGCGCCCTGGCAACACCCGAGTCACCGACGCCCCCACCGATGGCGGCGCCGCCCCCGCCACCACCCGAGAGAGTCGACGCATAACTGTCAACCCTTTTAGTCTTGAAAGAATAGTTGTAGTATTCTGTAGTAGAATTCAAACCGGGAAACAAAGAAGGCAAAAGACGAAGAAAGAATAGAAAAGCGGTGAGAAGAAAACAACGAAGAAGTTCAAGAAGTCTATATTTTTCTGCTAAGAATACGAGGGGTTTATCGGCATAGAAAAACAGAGAAGTAAGTAAATTTCTCAGAAGCAAAGGAGCCATGGCGGTCGGTGAACTCTCCATTATAGCCCTTTTTTCTGTTAGTCCCGTCTGTAATCGTGAATTATGATTATTTTATGACAAGAAATGGCCATTTAATGAGTGAATCGTATAAGATTCAACGCATGTACGAGGGATGGGGTTTTTAGGTAAAATAATTTGGACCGTTGAATGGTTTTTTGCGTAGGAAATTACTGGTAGACAGTTGTTCCATGAGTTTCCTATGACGTGAGTTTAGTAGGGACAATGACCAGCGTATTTATTTTCAAGAAATTTGGGGTAATTCTTTTTTTTTTTGAAAACGAGTGGCGATTAAATAAATAATATTTACGGATATAAAACTCTTGCCAATCAATTGGACAAAGGTTACCCCTTGGAAATGAAAGAAACCGTGACCTATGTATTTGATTTGGAACGACAAGAATCAATTGAACAAGACTATCAGTGATTGATTTTGTTCAAGAAATGTTTACAGCATATATCTAGGCCATGTTTGTTTCGAATTAAAATTAAATTTTAATTTAAATCAAAGTCAGATAATCAATTTTAATCATATTTTTCATAGATTTCACAATTTTTCAACCACACATTTTAAAAATTTCTATCACAATCTACTAAAAATCTAATTTTAATTACCACCAAACACCCTACTAGTAAAATGAATTTTCTTTTCTTTCTTCTAAACTACTTATTTTCTCTATTCTAGTAATTTATTTTAATTATGTGAAAGCAATTTTTCTCTATGGCATCTCAATCACTTGTGCAAGTTACACATGAGTAACTTTTTGGCCATTCGTGATTGATGTACAAAAGTACAATATTTCTGGAAAGTTTGAGTTGACGGATGAAATTGAATGGATGCTACTGTATACCAAATTATACGGCGGCCAATTACTCCGGCTTGACAAAGTCCAGGTAAGTTGAGTTAATAATTGAGGCCTCATTCAATGAAATCCAACAATAATTTCACCAATGAAAAAAAAAATGATATAGAAAAAGAATCATTGATATCAACAAATGTTTATAAAATAATTTGTTCCTTATCTAAGTCGAAAGTTGAGTGTAGTTAACTGATATTCAAGAACCGGTACTTGGGTTGTTGAGGTTGAGATGAGTGAGAAACAGACTTGCCTTCGAGAAAAGATTTTAGGGAAGTGCTACATCAACATAGGGGGCACCATAATGGTAATGGACACCATTATGATACCATTATGGTGCCCTTATGTACACCAATTATAATCCAAGATTTTAAATGTTTCAATGCGAGATCTCCTTTGGCTTTTCAATGTTAGCAGCATGTCCTGCATTTTTTTATCACTACTAGTCGGGCGTTCTCCCCTATACATCTGCAAATTTTAGGTCACACAACTAATATTACTTTTCACAGGCAACAAATGAAAATAACACATGACGTGCAGGTTCGGTATATACACAAGATTTTAAATTTTTGTCTATTTCGTGTCATGTATAATATATCAAACATATCAGATAAGACATTAACGTTATGAATACGTATGGAAGTTGTTAGTCTTACATTTGGAGTCTGTGTCCCAATTCAACTGGAAATATCTATTCATGCTCTCCCCAGATGATCAGCGTAGACTATTTCGAGAAACGAAAATTGTTGAACAATATGTATTTCTAGTTTAACACATTCTTCAGCTAAATTTAGTTTTTAATGTGAGTCTCAATACAATGAAGAAAAATAGCAGCAACTTGTTTTATCTTGGGAATATTAGAAATCTATCTTTGAGTATTGCTTGGATTAGTTCCTTCTTCTGTTCTCTGTGATCTGGACAGAAAACCTGCCCAACCACAAAACACAAGTTTTTGAATTTACTGCCCTACCACCTGAACCTGTTCTTTGGGGGAGCTACACTTGACTGGCCAACATTTATTGATGCAAAATTGTTCTTAACTTGATTCAAATACTCAAGTCTACTTTCTAAAGTCATTAGCACTGAAGATAGTTCATACCATGATATATTGTCCCTACTATTAATCTGCACCACAATGGGTGTATATTCCTCATCTCCTGATAAAACTTGAGTTACAAGATCATTGTGAATTGTGATCAACTAATTTTCTAGCTATTTGCAGGTTATCAGCTAGCTGTTTGATAGTAGCAAGATACTGGTCCATGGTCATAGAGCATTTCCTTGTTCTCTACAATTCTCTAGTAAGGAATACAACTCTTGACTTGTTCAGTATACCATATATTTCACTACAGTCCATAACATGTTTGTGCTAGTGCACCCCATGACCCTCGTTGCTATTTCTGGAGTCATGGATGAGTATAACCAACTCATCAACAGCTAGTCAGTTGAAATCCGATTGTCATACTCAGAATTCTAAACCATCTCTGCTGCTTGTTCCACACCAGTGGTGGTCTGTGTGGTTAGGAATTCTGGTGGACATTGCTTTGTCCCAAGTAACATTCAAGATTACACCGTTTGATAATAGGCATAATCATGTTTTTCCATAGCAAAAAGTTATTCCTGTCTAGTTTCACCGATGGAATTTGGGTAAGATTCATCCCAAATGATGAGACTTGATACACAGCATTTGGGTGGATGGTATAGTGCTTGATTCAGTTGAAGCAGACTAATTGGTGTTAAGCATAAGAGCTCTGATACCAAGTTTGAAAATAGAATTGTTTTTGAGAACAAATTTCAGCTCATTGAGCTTCTCTTTTCATTAACTTTATATACACCTTAATGCATTACAAACAAAATTCTATTAACAAAATTCCAGAATTCTGAAATACTGTTGGCTGGTTAGCTGTTGCCATCATGTTTGTTGAATTATTCTAACACTGAAACTCAGGCATCTGACCATTTCCAACCACTGTGATTATCAAGAAAACTTCTTTTGTTTTTCTTTTTCAAATGTCGAAGGAATTGGTGTGAGGCAATGCAATGGCGGACAAATATAGGGTTTTCGTTTTAGGGGCTGGACCCAAACTCAAAATTACATTTAATGGCGTTTGTTTCGGTATTTTTTTGGCCAAAACAACTTTTATAAAAAAAAAAAAAAAAGAATAATAATAAACTAATTAGAAGCATAATACATAAAAACACTGAAGCTCAGCCAAAGTGGCTATCTTCTTACTGTATGGCTGAAAAATAGCTTATCCTATTTTGATTATTACAAATACATCCAAGCTTTGAATTACGAGGGAAAAAATATATCGTGAAACTCTACACAAGAAATCAAGCAACAATAACTGGACAATAAGAGAGTATCATCTTAATATAAGAGAGGCAATTTTCACAAACTTTCTGGATAACTTTGATTCTTGCAATGGATTCTTTGGGATTTCGAACACCTGCAGCCTACCAAATTGTGTCTTCTGGTAACCACGTAATATACAAAAGCTGCATGGAATGATAAGATTGTGCATTTTACCCCTTGAATCGGACAACAATGCAGGAGATATCATCTTTACTTTCTCTGTTCAATGCTTCAATAGCTAATTGTTTAGCTGCCTTCTGGGGGTCTTTGATCTTCTTTACAATATCAATGGCCTCTTGATTCGACATTACCTGGATCATCCACAAGTGAGAGCAACCCGAGAGGGGGTTGGTTATGAATCCACAAGGAAAAGATGGGACAAGTAAAGGTGGGAGCAAGTACGAACCTTCCACAAGCCGTCGCTAGCAAGGATAAGAAGCTCGGTATCACCGTCAATTTGAGCGTTTGTAACGTCAGGGTCAGACCGCAGGTGAGTTTTCAAGTTTTTGTCTCCAAAAGCACGAGAAACGGCCAACTGGCCATTCACTCTTGCAACATCTCCTGGTACACGAAGCATCAGAACAGGTTTTTATGAGTTGAATACCTTGAGCAGTACAAAATATTATGATTCTACATGAAGCAAAATTTGTTCCTTGTCAACAGGAGTAAATCGATGAATTAATCTCTTCCAAAAGTTTATGAAGAACAAGAATGAAATCAAATAATAAACATTACAGCACAAGAGTGAGTCCTCTCCAGTAAATGAATTCAGCGTGCATATTAATCAGTTGCAGGAGCAAATCTTGAAAACGAATAATTTGATAACTAAAGTACAAGAATTAAAAAACTGTATTAAATTATTGACTAAAAAACTGAAGTTTGCTTTTTCATTCAAAACATCAAGTTGTTTGGTAGAAGAATGGACGGGCAAAGTGATCGTGCATATCCTAATTTATCAAACAAATAATCCACATTTTCACCACCTAAGCATGCTGCCTTCTGAATTGCTTAACCTAAAACCATAGACGAGTTTACAGTATATAACAGATGAGGTTTATGAAATTGCCAGAGTAATTGATATCGAAGAAACTCTGTACAAGATCACCTCAAAAGCTCTGCATAATTATAGCTCTAACATGACACGTTCTCCACCTATACTAATATGTGCAAATATTTCCATCATTGTGTGCTAAGACAGCAGACTATTCTAATCTTTGGGGTGGTCGCACTTCTGCCATTGGTTCTTACTGTTATTAATGTAAGGGATAAATTTTACGTCGAATAAAGTTAAAAATATAAATCAATATATAAGGGCTTGGACTACTCCTCTTAATAAGGTTTGCCTTTTAAGATGGACTCCAAATCTTAACATGATATCAGGACCATTAAAATCGAACAAGAGATCCGATTCGATTAAGACTCAAAAAATGAGCACGCGGGATTAATCCTCAAGCAATATCATTAATATAGATAAGTAGTATATTTAATTACAAGAACTAATATGAAATGATCCATATATCGCAATACCTGGCATGTTAGAGACAAATCCACCCTTGTTCTCAATGCTTCCCCGCTCAGTGTTGGGTTCATGATCAACAGACATCTGTATAGCTTGCCCCTTTCTGGAAAGGACGGCTCGTGAATCTCCAACATTGGCTACCCACAGATGTCGACTATTTACAAGAATTGCAGTAACAGCAGTGGACCCACCTCGTCCCAGGTCAGGAGTATGCGAGAGAATTGCCTGATCAGTTCTTTCATAGGCTTTTGCAATGGATGTATTTGGGTCGGTCCAAAAGTCAGCCTGTATGATTCAACATGCGGTGAAAGCAGATCAATTAGACACCTTTTCTCAGAACTTAAAAACAAGTCATTTTTTAACACGCCATTATCTTAAAGTTACTTGAGTAATTATATCAATTGTATCAGCTCCACTCTTCTTTCATACACAAAATACCCATAGAACATATTGAAGTTTTCTAGAAACTTAATTTCCATGGAGTAACCAACCTCCTTTAAAATATTGGAAAACAGATGCTTCTGTAAGTAAGCCGGCACGCTATCACCCAGATGTCCATCAAAAATAGCAAATAGTCCCAACTCACGACCATTCGTGTGTAAAAATTTAGCAACATGGTAATCCTCCATAGGATGATTTGCCTTTCCTTTTATTAAACTGAATCCATATTTGACAGGTCCCTGCTGGCTTCTTCCCTTCCCAGAGCCGCATGAAGAATGTCCTCCTGCGAGCTAAAGGAAAAGAACAACTCGAATTTTGAAATTAACCAGAGATTATATAAGAAACAAAGCTATGGGACAAGGACTGGAGGTGCAGACACGAGTTCAAGAAACAAAACAAAACTGATAATAATACCATGTTAATTGTTAACCCAATTATAATCCTGTGGGCTTCTGTCGAAAACAGTATATTATACGGGTGGAGTATCTTATTTGATTTTTAAACCACTCCAAATAAGTATTCACAACTATTTCATTCTCAAATCGAACATCAAATCTCATATATGAACACAAATTATTATTTCCTCAGTTTCTTTTTCCTAGTCCGTCCACTTATATTCCGAGTAATAACAATTCATAACTTCACAAGGGCATATATCTGAACTCATAAATCATAAACCCGCATCTATACCGACATAACCCAGGTAGCATACTTTAAGGATCCCAAGGACATGGCAAGAAATTATGCCACAGCCAAAATTCAACCTTACCTCATAATTCAGCAAAAACCTCAAGAAAAACTTGAAAAAATAATGCACAAACTATATATTGATAACCAGAAATTCGTGTCAAAGCCTATATAACAAAAATATTTAAGCTGAAGTGGAAAAATATCCCAATAATACAGCGGTTAACAATAATCTCACCTGAGGAAAACAGCATAATTTATCCATCTAATTTAGAAGCCCAACCTCACCCTTCTTTCCAATTCAACATCTACCTCTCACTTCTTAGAAGTTGAAAATTCACAACCTGTAACGTGGAACCTTGACCATTAGGTTAAAAAAATATATATTAAAGATTCAGTTTTTCTTCAAGGAACAAGAAAATAATCGAAATCATCGCATGGAAATCCCAAATAAAAACCCACTTACCGATCCACCAATCCCCAAATCTAAGGAAAAAAAAAAGATATGAGGGCTATTGATATGATTTGTCTATGCTGCTAAAATAATGAGTGCAAATCAAACAAATAAATAAGTAAAGACTAAAAAGGAGAGAATAACAAGAAAAAGGAAATACACCCACCGTCACAATTATACAGACTTGTTTTGTTTTTCAGATTAAGAAAGTTTCTTTAATATCATTAAAAAATTAATTTTTGTATCTTTTCTAATTTATTCCTATTTAATTTTCATTATGTAAAAGTAAATTATTGTTGAAATTATTAATAAAGAATTTGAAGAAAAAGAAGAAATGAGAGTTGTTCCATATTTTCAAGAAGTGGAAAATGTGTGAATTTGAATGATTTCAAGAAATTGACATATTAAGTGAGAAAAATTTAATAAAGGTATATTGATAAAGAAATATAATAAAATATTCTACATTAAAGAAAAATGAAACCCAACCTATAAAATTGGGATGGAGCAAGTAGTAAACAGGGGTGTGTGGTGCAGGCGAGATTGGGTGCCAAGAGACCAAAGGCATTGGGGTTTGGCCTCCCCTCATTGACTTTGTTGTCCATATTGTTTTGTCCTAAAGAAAATGACACGACCAAAGGTCGTCTCCGTTTGTTTTTTATCTTATTATTTTTAAAATATTTTTTTTCTCTTATTTTTAATTAATTTTTTAATAAAATAATATTATTAATAAATTCAAGATTTTTTCTTATTTTTTAGCCCCTGTTTGATACACATTAATTTTTAATTTTTATTCTTCTACTCATTTTCAATTACATTCTTCAATAAAATAATATTTTTCATCACATCGATAATTTTTTTTTCTTTTTCAACCACACATTCTCCATCAATCTACTATTTCAAAATACATTTTTTTCAAAATAATGTGGCTCAAACATACCCTAACCAAACATTTTTATTCAAAATATTATTTTAAAATACATTTAAAAAAAAAATAACTTAAACATACTCTAAGGTTATTACAGCTGTTTCATCGCTTTTCTTTTCTTGTTTAAGAGGTCTCAGGTTTCTCACAAGACACAAGAAAAAGTCAAAAGAGATTTTTTCTTTTTTCCTTTCTTTCTTTTTTTTTTTTTTTTGTGAAAGAATGAGTTTTTGAATAGTACATTTTTTAAGAATGTGTTATAAAAAGTAGGAAATTTTTTTGAATTTAATTAAAAAATATTTTGTTGTAAGAATGTATTGTTGAAAATAAATATGAATTTTTTTTTTTTGAAAGAATATTAACCAAACAGAAGCATAAATTAAGCTTCTTTAAATTAATTTTTCTCAAAATTGTGGCAGAAGCCTGCTCCAAAATCTTCAAAAAGGTGATTTTCAGGTTTAGTTCATTACTTTTAAAGTTTTATCAATCAAATAATCAATTCAAACAACTCCAATCCACAACCACTATATTCACATATGGTTGCTTCTCAATCTCACTTACAAATAATAAGATATTAGTGTTAATTTGTAGCCACAAAGATAAGAAAAAAAACCAATGGAAGGAGGCACAAATAGGAAACCCAAAACACAAACCGGTTTTTACACAAAGCAGGCAGCCATTTTTCACTCTTGTTTTACAGCCACATTTTCTCTCAATTTCACACAAATCACACACTAAAACGATTAGAGCTAGACGCTAAATAAATAGATATATGTTAGACTTTAGTTGGATCGAGAGAGGGATTAAATGGGCTAAGATTCAAGAGTTGTCTAATAGGTTTTATATGGACCGTGAGTAACATAAATTGCTTAAACTACTTCCAACGGTACACGCTATTTTCGAGTGGAACATTTAGACCTGTGAAAATATATTTCAACATTTGCATTATCATCGAGAATTTATTGCGTATCAAAACCCAACAAATCTCCACCTTAATACCCAATCAACCTGCAAGCAATCAAAATACAAAGTGAATATTTGCATAATCACAACAACTAGTAAAATTGGGATAAGAGACCTTACCTCTTATTTCGAACCCGAAACACATCCCATATTTGTTTCATATACTCATCAATGTTAAGGTAAAAAAACCTAAGTGGAAGCAAATAATCATAGTAATCAATTAAGAAAAAATAAACGTGTGATGAAAATATAATATATGATAACATAGATCTTTTCAAACATGTTTACACAAAACAATATACTAACACCAAGTTAATCAATTAAATGGCCAACACATATGCAACAAATACATAAATGACCACACGAAAAGATCTCACCTTATTTATCTCATTCCATATTGCTCACACATCGAGAATGAATATCTTCTCTTATCACCCACCATACTCACTAAGTTTATCGCTAACTTCATGTCTAACTGGTAAACTATAATAAATCTCAAGTCCACGGGATAATTCTCTATCACTACCTCACCTCTCTCAACTTAAACAGATAATGAGTCTCTACTACTAGAAATGA
This sequence comes from Fraxinus baroniana, assembly GCA_903798355.1. Classification (NCBI taxonomy): domain Eukaryota; kingdom Viridiplantae; phylum Streptophyta; class Magnoliopsida; order Lamiales; family Oleaceae; genus Fraxinus; species Fraxinus baroniana. Next base: position 6,736 of record CAIGRO010165094.1, on the reverse strand, counting down.
TAGAAGTGTCACTCTCACACTCCACATGTACAAAATTTTCACAAATAAATGATTCCAAACATTTAATTACATCTTCACTTATGATTCAAGTGTCACCCTCCACATCTCTAGTATAAATCATCAATGTACATTTAGGCATCTATAATCCACATCACCAAGAAACACACAACATATTTACTCCTAATGCATCCTAACGCACTATGCATGCAAACACATTACACCAAATAATTAAATTGTTCTCAAATTCATGCAAATATACATATCAGACATATTGCAATTTCATATAATCATGCAATAGAATTAAGCAATCACACGCATGTAGAAAGGATTACAAACATATGCACATGCAGTAACTAGATTTACTATTATAAATCTCACTAGGGTCATCACTCGACCCAACAGCCACATACGTATCATATTCCATCTTATCCTTCTGTTCATCCTTCTTCTTATGACAATCCCTAATAAAATGTATAATCTTATTGCAGTTGTAACACCATCTACTACTGGATTTGTCCCAACCATTACCATCACTCGAGACACTACTGTCTTGAGCTATACCAAACTTGTAACACCCCAAAATATTCTTAGAATGAAATTTAATTAGTTTACATGCCATATTTTATTTTTTTAAAAGTTGGGGAGACTGAAGTGATATATGTATTAACTTCGATTTTTTGCTACATTTTTTTAGATATTGTTAAAGCGACTAGGAGTATATCAATATAAATATCGTTGGATAGCTCGTTTTTAATAATGTAAATTAGGCTCAAGAAAAAGTTAATTTGGATAAGCGAGGCCCAAGTTATCAAGGTCGAAAGATTTTGCCTTAAATTATAATTTAGGTAAGTTATTTTATTGAATTGTGAATTTTATGGATATTCACGTGTGAATGGATGTTGGAATAAGTATTATTATTATTATTTTATTTTTTTAAAGAATTCTATTTAAAGTCAAGTCATTACCACGTATTATAATTAGAACTATCTTTTTGTTGTGATAGGTATTTTTGTACACATGCCACCTCGTGTTTTGTTTTCTAGAAATTCAATTTTTATCAAATGTGATAAATATAATTTTCAATCCCAATTTTACCATGACACAAACACTAGTTTTCAACTATAAATAATGTGCAAATGTCCCACAATTCACTACCACAGAATTTTACACAGTAACATCTGTAAATTTTAAGTACATTTTCATTATCAAAAGTTCGTTTGATCAATCAAAGTAAGATATTTTTTGTGCAAGTAGTTCGTTTCCTTATGCTTTTATATTCAATAATTTATGCATGAATTGTTAGTGGACATTTGGGTTCTTTATTAAGAGAGATAAGAAATCCTACGAGATTTAAGATAACCTAAGATTAGCGTATCGTTTTGTCATCGATATACTCCATAAGACAAGAGTGGTATGAAATGTTATTTTATTGTATATAATTGTGTATGGAAACTGCATGTATCTTACTGGATATTTTTAAAAATATTCACTCTTACAAATTTTTAGAGGCTAATTCAGGTCGATTGGAGCTATGACGGGATGGTGTAGTGGATTGCCAAGAGTGATCGAAGAGATAAAATATTAAGTTCATTTTTTTCCTTTAAATTATTAGTTTATTCTATTTGTTCAAAACAGTTATTAATTTGTTTTCATTATAAATTATACAATTATGTTTAGTTAAAGATTATTATTTTATCGATTCCACGAACCATTGTTTGTGAGATTTTGGGACGTTGTAAAACCCATTTGTTTAAACTTCACTCTACTCCTTATCACATATACTTCACCACTCCTCATATCATTTCTCAGCCTTAATCTTCATCTTCTTACTCTTAAAGAAATCTATGAAAATCTCGAATGTTAAGGTGTCCTTACCATATTTAATTACATTTTCAACCTCGCTATATGAATCAAGCATATAATTGAGCCAAATAATGGCCTTATAGGTTTCAGACATCTTATCATCATAATGTACAATATCTTGAACATGACTGTTAAGAATTTTCAAATTATCATCACAATCCTTTGAAGGTTCCATTTTAAAAATGAAAAATATTTCGAGCAGGCACAATTTATTAGCCCTCCAACTTTTTTCAGAGTTCTTTTATAGCATCAATTTTACCAACTTTTCTCAAAATAGTATTTAATGCGTGTAGAATAATTGAAGTGTAATCAAGTTCATCAATTTCTTATTTTTGTTCTTTTGACAAATTTTCAAAAAAATAAAATAAAATTTGATAGCCCAAAAAAAACTAACCAAGATGTGGTAAATTAGTTTTTAAAACTTTTTTTTTTTGAAGAATTGATCTAAATTTAAGCAAGTAAAGACTAAATAAATCAATTCAAATAATAGGCGCAAATATGAAAGTAATAAGTAAAAGGGAAGAGAGAATGCAAATGATATAATTGTGGAGGTTCGATTCCAACTAATAATCTACGTCTTTCGTTATCAAACTCTCTGTCACGAGTAAGACTTTTTCACTATATTGATTGACTTGTGGTGCAATACAAATTCTTACAACGCTTTCGATGATTTACAAATAAGGATTACCGATCCATATAAAAAACTTTACAAGACTTCAATATGACGCATGCTATTGAGCTTTAAGGGACCTCAATATGCCCCACAAATATAATAAAATGATTTTGCAATGGTACTCCTCTCTTCATAAATGATACAAACGAAATATGTATTAAGAGTATTAAGAGAGGCTAACACTTCAAAAATAGTAACAAAGGATAACTCAAATGTTAGATGAAAACTTTAATGAATACGATAATTAAAAATTAGATTCAATCAATCAAAATATTTCAATGAAAAGATGAAGAAGAATTAAATGTTATTTAAGTACAAAAATCTTTTCAAAACATTTCTCTCTTTTAATGAGTGGTAGTTTTCAAGTTTGACTCAATCAATCGAAATTTTAATATAAAGAAATAGAATAATTAGATGCAATGCAAGTTCAAAATTTTTCTTCAAAATATATCTCCCTTTTATGAATGATAGAAATGAGTTAAGTACAAAAAGAGAGATGAAAAACTTTGATAAAGATTATAATTTAAAAAGTTTGATTCAATAATTAAATTTTTTTTTATATGAAGTAATAAATTAAATGAATGCAAATGTAAGATCAAAGAATTCTCTCAAAATATCTCTCTTTGATGCACTTGAAACTCTTATTAAAAAAATGGAAATAGGGTATTTATAGAGTTCAAATAATAAAATATTCTATTGAATTGGACAACCAACAGAACATCCTCCTTTGGATCCGAAAGGCCAAAATAGTCGTTATGTATATGAAATCTAATGGTAAAAAATTCAACATTTGCATCAGCTAAACGTCCGCATGAATGAATCAGGTGTTCGTCTTTCACAAATTTATAGAGAGATTTTTCAAGAATTTTTTGGGAATCTGGACGACCAATCGGATGAGCATCCGAAAGTCTGCATACTCAGACCAGATGTTAGATCGTTTCGGCCAATTTTTTCTTTTTTGACCCTGTTTGAGCCAATTTGAGTATTTTGACAAATGTAAACTTTTGGAATGTGTTTTTAACTAGTTTTCAAGGTAAATGATAATTTAAAAATATGATCTAAGTTCAAACATTATTTTGAAAATCAATTTTACTTTTGATCAAATTATTTTGCAAGTAATAATCAAAATAACTTTTAATGCAAAAAATAATTTTTGAGTTTTTATCATTCATTGTTAAAGATCAAAGTACTAGTACATTTGTATTTGAACTAAGAAATCTAGTCTTTGATCTTGTTTCGAAATTTGACTCTTAGGCTCTTGTCTTGATCCTTTATTGACGTTTGGGTCTTAAACTCTTGATTTTGATATTTTGTTGACGTTTGTCTTTTAAAATCTTTCAACGATCGATCGATCAATTTATCATTGAATTCTTTGACAACCATAATCATTTTAAATTCAGTTGTTAGTAAAAAATATTAACTTGTTTGTTATCATCAAAATTTTAAGGTTATCAACAATTATAGGTCAACAAAATTGTCATCGATGACTTTTGAAATTTTGTATTGAACCAAAATTTTCCTCATCTTTTGTTGTCAAATTGGAAAGTCTCATTTTCCATTAAAAAATTCCATTTCAGAATGTGAAGTCATTTTTTAAAACAGAACCACCAAATTGCCCAATTAGATCATACAAAATAATTCTAATGTCACAATATACACCGTTCTAAAGTCTCAGAATTTCGTGAGATTCGATATCTTAGTATCAAGGGAATTGTCAAATGGATCAAGTCCAGGTATTTTAACAAGTTAATCAATGCAACACGAATGTATGCCAACAAAAATGCAATTTCTTACATGGTGACTTAATGACAATTAAAACACGGAATCAATAATCAATCTACAATTAGATCCAACACTTCAAATAAGACAATTAATTCCTAAATTTTTAACACAAGCAATGGTTACTCTATACAGTTACCCTAATCATAATATCACCCTACACAAGTATTCGCTAATGCTGACATTTAAACGGGATATGCCAATTTATCGGAGTAGTCCAATTTGCAGTCAATAAATAATTAGAGATGTATTTACCAAACTTTAGAGCCATCACTATTTCCCAAAAGCTCTAGAATTGAAGCAATCAATCAAACACGATTGAATCCTAAAAGTACAAAGGGCAAAAGCATCTAGATTTCACAGTATAACTTGAAATATAAAATTAACAACAAAAAAATATAAAAAAATGATGTTAGGAACAAATTTCTCGAAGACGCCATCGTAAGAAAACGTCGGGCTCGCCTCTATGCACTGCGGGAGTCTTTGCGCTTGGTTGCTACATGCTGCCGCCACAAGCCTCCACTAGTCACACGTGCCGCACTACTGGGATCGCCTCCACCTGCATGTCATGCCAATGTCTCCATTTTACCAAATGGTCACTGGATTGGCAGAAAATCACACAAATAGATATCAAATTGCAAAAAACTAGACTGTTTCTGTGTTTCTGATTGCTTTTGCCGATTTTTGGATCTGTTTTTGGTCGAAAATCCACCACCTAGGGGCTTTTATACCAATTGTTGTGAAAACTCGCTCCAAGATCTTCTAAACGGTGATTTTCTCAATTTCACGTTACCTTTATCTATCAAACAACCAATCCAAATGACTCCGACCCACAACCAATATATTCACCTATGGTTGCTTCTCAATCTCACCCACAAATGACAAGATATCGGTGTTGATTTGTAGCCACAAAAAATAAGAAGAAAACCAATGAAAGGAGGTACAAAGATGGGACCAAAAACACAAAGGAAGCCGCCAATTTTTGCACAAAGCAGACAACTATTTTTCTCTCTTATTTTACGTCCACGTTTTTTCTCAATTTCACACAAATCACATACTAAAATGGCTAGGGCTAGATAACCATATACATGGATATATGTTAGGCTTTCATTAGACCAAGAGAGGGATTAAATGGACCAAGATCTAATAGTCGTCCAATATGTAAAATATATGGACCGTAAACAGAATTAATTCCTTAAGCTACTTCCAACGATCCACATTGTTTAGACTTGGTTGATGGTAATCAATTCGCCATTGGCCGAGATATGTAAAAATATATTTTGACGTTTTACATTATCCTCTGAAATTTATTGGTATCAAAACCCAACACAAACTCATTTTCAATTGTATATTATTTCAATAAAATAATTTTGCAAATGAATCCATTGTTGTCTTTCATTTTCATATTTTGACGTCTTACATCATTGTCCGAAATTTATTGAGTATCAAAACCCAACACAAACTCATTTTCAATTGTATATTATTTCAATAAGATAATTTTGCAAATGAATCCATTGTTGTCTTTCATTTTCATCTTTTAAGTTAATGCATTATATCTAGCCCATGTTTTGTAACCATTCTTTCAAACCCGTTTTTTTCTCATACTTATTTTTAACCGCACATTTTAAAAAAAATTGCTATTTAAAAACTCATTATTTCCAAATAATGACTATCAAACGGGCCTTAATATGCAAATTTAAGAGTAAAGTTCAATGTGCCCCCATTTTCGTCATTTTGCTTTCCTCGTATGGTCAAAGTCATCTTTATAATAAATTGTAAACCCCTCGATTGATTAAATCCTAGATTGCTGGCTCTACTGTTGAAAACTCCATGCGTGAAACACTCACTCAAGAGGCTGAAATATTGACACGATTCTGCACGTTCCATTTCAAGAGCATTTTCAAAATTTTTTTTAAATATAAGATACTTTCTATTTTAAAAAGTTAACCTTTAAAATTATACTACAAGAGAATATTTAAATTAACATTTTAACATAGAGAGTGAGTTGGCTCTCGAAACCCACTTTCTATAATTATTAAATGTATTCAAAATATTTTAATTTTCAATGGAGAAAAATAATTCAATAATTTAGAGGAAAGTTAGTGAAAATAAAAAATAGGAAAAATTAATTTTTGAAAGTAGTAAAATTAAGTATTAAATATAAAGAGGCTGCTGAAGTTCTTAAATTTTTTTAAATGTGCCCTTTCTAAAGGAGACACTCTAAACCCTAAAAGCTCTGGTGGAATCACTATATTCATCATCATTTTCTTCAAAAGTATACAAATGCATCAACACAAGTTTGAATGCTCATGGTTCATGTAGTCATTCCAATGATGCAGGAATGCCTCTAAAGCAGGAGACTTAAGAATGATTCTACTATTAATGTAAGACAACGGAAACAAGAGTGTTGCATTTTTTTAT
>CAIGRO010165078.1:0-10028 GCA_903798355.1 Fraxinus baroniana | reverse complement strand
TTGCATTCAAATCAAACATTAAATGTTTCTCAAAAGGTGCTATTAATGGTAATTTGGACATTTTGCACAAAAAAAGTGACATTTTTTCTCAAATAAAATGAAAATGACAATTTTTTTGGGATTTTCAAATTTGGTAACATTTATGAAAATTCCCCTTAAATGTATTTGATTGACTTAATTTTTAATATAGAAAATGTTGTACTTTTTCATAAAGTTGAGTTTTTGGAAAGTGTGAATTGCCTAAAAAAACATGGTCATATGACCAACTTTTGGAAAATATTTGTTTTGAAAAAAAAAATGATAATCAAATACCTCAAAAGTAGACACTTGGATGGAAAAAATGACAATTTCATAAAAAATAAATTAAATCAAACATACCCTTAGTTTTTTTGGTGTATTTGTTGATATAGATTTGTGACTATTATGTCGTTTTGTTCCAATGTAATTTGAAATAATCCAAGCAAAAAATAATTGTGGAAGATTACATCTTATTTTTATCAATGTAAATCGAAAATGCTATGTGGATGATTTGTATATACCTGGCATCTAAGCACAACATGTATTTCATATATATGATCCAGTGTTGAGTCCACAATGAAAGTAGTGCAAAAGGTGTAACATAGAGGTATATAGGTCATTCCTGAAAGAGATGATGGTGTAGTGAGCAAGAAGCTATTCTAGGAAAATGAATCATCATATATTGTTTGGATGGTACAACACGATGGTCTTGACATTAAGTATGTCATAGGGGAGATGTTGCTCCAAATATTATAGAAAATGCAAGACTACAAATAGAGGTGCAATCAATAAATGAGAATATGATTGAAGTTATCTACAGTATTTCGGAAGAGGAATATGATACATTCAATGAATATTACACTGAAGATGAGAAATCCCAAAATGGTAAAGATGATAGTGACATTGGTAAGTAAAATATGTTTTAAATGTATTTTATTTTATTTTTGTTATGAAATGTTTTTTTATCTTATTTTTTAATGACTATACATCATTTCCTTTCTTATATAGATTCCAGTTCAGATATGCATGTACAGAGAGTTGATAAGAGATTCCAGATAGTTTTCATGCTGTTTATTGTGCCGGTGCAATGAAAATTGTGGACAAGAAAACCTATTATCAATCTTGCTATATCAATGGCCACATGTATAAAGTTCAGGATTATGTTCTTATTCGCTTTGACAATGATAGATTGATCCCTTCAAAGCTTCATGTTTGAAATTTATCTATAATTTAAGGTTTTGTGGGATGATAATTTTAATGACATTTCCAATCATACATCCAAGAATGTTTATTGGCACTTATGAGATATAGTCAGTATCTATGCCTCATGACACAATACTACGATGAAGTGTTTAAGAGCAAGGCCACCCAAAAAGAGGGTTGTTATCCTATTTACATTAAATTGACATATATTATAAATTAATAATTTTGTGAAAGCTACTTCTGGGTTCTAAAAGACATGGCATATGATTATAGAAAAAGTCGGCTAGCTGGGCACGATTCTTATTTCTTATATATAGGGACAACTCAGATGTTGATTGGTTTGAAACACAGTCTGACCATTGTTTATGAAGTAGAATCACTTTATTCACAATATGTTGGAATGTGATTGATCGAAATAGATTGTCCATGCACAAAAACACTGCAAAATGATAATAGTTCCTTGAATTGTAATCTTGAATGTGGATCGATCATTCTAGCGCGTGCAAAATTTGCAAATAGTTATTTAAAAATTACTGGACCCTGATCCTTTCTGACCAAAAATCACAATACCAAAAAAAATTGAGTCCTTCAAAGTTTTTTGAATACTGGTAGCATGATTTTGTGTGGTAATTGTGTTTGAATTGCTTGAGTGTGATTGAGGTTCAAATTGAACAAGATTGAAGACTTCGAGAAGATTACTAAGCACAGTAGAATCTGAACAAAACTTGAGGTTCAGTACTGTTGGCTGCTTGCTAAAACTTGAGGACTAAATATGATTTGGTCTTTCATTGATCAAACCATGGTACTTGATCTCGTGTTTGGTAGTTTGTGGCTTCATTTCAAGTCTACACGGAAAAACAAGATTCGAACATTGTGAGGGAGATGCTAACTCGATATACACAAACTCAAAATACATACCAAAATCGATACAGACTCGTTAGAACAGATTTGATAAAATAGGCCATATTCTGAGAGGTAGCAATCTTGTGGCATGGTTGGCAGCGATCACAATGAGTGGGGAGCCCAGTGATTAGTCCGCCAATCTAGCCGGAGGTTCAATTGATCCGTCCAACTGTATTCTTGACTTTTCAACAAAAAAAAAAAAAGCGATGCAAGAACGCATTCTCTTTTCTAAGCTTCTTTCATGCTCCTCACAAGCGATTTGTTTCCTCTACGACTCCTTGAAAATCCAGAAGCCTTGTAGAGGAGTGATCACTCCTCTTTTTGTTGGTAACCTCGATTGTTATTTTCTTTTCTTTTTGCTTGTGGTTGGGTTGGTCGGTGGTTAGTTCTGATATTTTGGCTCTTCTCTCTTTCAAACTGACGGAGACGGAGAGAGTTTTTATTCATTATGCATGTGACACATATGTTGTAAGAGTAACATTAGACTAGATTCTGGAGTTGTTGACTTGTAAAGGCTGATCCAGTATGTGGGTTAGAACCCAACTGACTCACGAAATATATTTTTTATATTTTATTGCCTTGGACCTGTTGTTTGCTTTTTCAAAATATATCAAAAAGAAAATGGAGCGCCCAACAATTCATCTTCACAGGCCGAGAATTACAAGATCACCCTTATCGAGACAATTAAAATGGCATTTCCTTGTTTTGGTATCATTTATCTTTGTTTCTTAAAGACTCTAATTTTAAAATGAGTGATTGCCCTTCTCCGACCTTGCTATCTAATCCGAGAACAGAACCATATTGATTATGTGCATTAACTGATTATAAAAAAATTTCATATGAATATTATATACTGCAATCTAACGTTTGAAATGTGGAATATGGATTATAGTGCAATATAATCATATCTGTCATACTTGGAGAGAGAGAAATGTTCTTTATTTCCATGTAATAAAGATTTGGTTAGATATACTTGTGATTCTCTTTGTGGTTTGGAAAATTCTAATACATTTCTTGAAGATTTTACGTTACAAAATACAGGAAATTTATTCATGCTTAATGAAGAAATAAAATTGGAGCTTGAAGAGATACGTAGATCAAGATGGGGTACTTGGTTCCACTCATTGACAGCTAACACGAGGGAAGTTTTAGTTGCTTTTGATGCATGTTTAGTTTTTTTTGTTTTGGAATTAAAGTTTTTAGTAATATCTAAAACTTTAAGACGATTGTATCCCTCTTTTATAGTGAATCATTTTTATCCATGGCGTGGGACCTGTGGATCTTTTCATAAGGGTTTACCATATTATATCGTATGTTCATTATTTGTATTTAGTTTCATTACGCATATTGCTGCCATAGTTTGAAAACATGAAATTATGTTGGTCATGAACTAGTTACAAGGCAACGAGAACTGCATAAAATAATTGGGAATATATAGGCTTTAAATTTCAATCTTTAAATAATCAGTAATTGCAAACTTATAATTATTTCCACAATTAAGGATCCAAACATTGAAAACTGAAAATGAATAGTAAGAACAAATTGCTGAGGCACAAGCCACAAGCTTCAATTAACTTGCCTACAATTTGATCTAATTTCCCCATTGCTACCTGTCAATGGACTAATATTTCCCATGTTTATCATTGACTGCACAAAGCTTGCAAAGAATGCACTTTGATTACTGCTGAAGAGATTAACAATGGATATAGTCGGAGCACCAGAAGTCGAAAGCAATTCTTGATCTGATTGGAGAAGACCTTGATTGTTTTGTAGGTTCGAGAAATAATTGTTATCAAATGTATCAGGTGTTGTCGGATCGAAGTTGGTCACCTGGAATCCACTTCCATTCTGTGGACATATCTGTTGTAGGGTGGTCAAATACGTCGTGTTTAGAGTCGGATCAGGATTTCCTGTTCCGCTAAAATTGTAGAGGCGGTTGCTGAATAATCTACACTGAGCTCGTCCAAATGTGTGAGCACCTATAATGGACAAAGGGACATTTTAATCGCTCGTAACAAGTATTATGCCCAAAATTTTCAAATCATAATTCATATCTATTAGGCAGGAAAATTAGTTAGTTACCAGATAATGCTACTAAATCTGTAGTATTGAGGCCGACCGCAGAAAACTTAGCAGTAATATTGCTTAGGCTCTCAAAAGGAGCTGGAATTGAGCTATTTGCTCCTGCTTGGTTTGCGGTTCGGCTGTCCCTTCTTCCTAGTAAAGCATTCCACGATGGACCGCCTGCCTGCATGCGTAAAAGGGATATTTTGTAACTAGGTCAAGAAAGTACGTAACATTTATCTAAATATAATTATTAACCGTACATGCTAAAAAAATGATGTAGAACAGATGGTTGAATGGATTAAGAAACAATTAGACCGAAAAGGGAAAAACTGTAAAAATAGTAAACTGTAAGTTTAGCGTTCGTGCTTCGATTTGAGCCCACAATACATTTTTGGAAAGAGAACAACGAGCCGGACTAAACTCAATGTCTTGCTTTGACATTTGATGGATTTTAGCTATCCGATTTGGTTTAGGACTCAAAAACTGCTTTTAAAGTTTTAGTGCTATTTTTATCATTTAGTTTATTTCGAATTCTTTTCTATTTTAGTTCTTTTAAACTAGGTTTTCATGTTGTGTTAAGATTTTCGCTTGAATTTCTTGTTTCGTGCTGTGTCAATAAATTGATTTTGATATATGATGGATGTATACCAGAGAAACAGAAGCTTCAGCAGAAAGGGCTAAAATGTCTGCACAGGACACAACACCAGGGCAAGAACTCTCAACAGCAGTCTTGATGTTGTCCACAACGTTGAAGCCACGAGTAGAGTTAGTATTTGGAGCTGCATCTTTCTCGCTCTGTATAGTCCCGTTGTTATCCAACAAAATCGAAGCATCGCACCCCTGATGTAAATTTTTTTAAAGAAAATGATCAAATTAGTTCAAAATCTTTTTCATAGTCATGTTCAAATGATATGAAAAAAACAAACTAATATTGTGGAAGTGAGTCAAGAGCAAGACCTGAACAAAACAATCATGAAAATGAAGTCTTATGAGGCTGGCGCCAATGCGTGGATCAGACTGTAAAGCCTGCTGAATCACACCTTGAACAATATTAGAAACATTTGGACATGTACTTGAATAAAATGTCGAATTCAGCTGAGCTTCTGATCGACGAAGTAGTAGAAAAGTAGTTGCCAATAATATTGCCAAGAAAGAAATAGAAGAAAACATCGTGGGAGGATTACTGAATTTTAATGGCTTAATTACCGACTAATGATGTTCCTATTATATAGATAAAGGATCCCGCGTTTCCCCCATGCTTAAACATCTATGCAAGCTGGAGGAACCCAATCAACATTATTAAATACTTTAGTCAAATTAACATTATGAATTACTTTTTTTGAAATCAACATTATTAAATACTTTATTGAAAGTGTAAAAATTATTGTTTCCCTTAAATTTCTCCTTTACATCCGTCTGCTGGTTGATTTTTGTAGAATAATTCAGCAATTTAGGTATGTTGCCAGCATTGTCACAGTCAATCTCTTAAAATTCACAATCCTGACTGAAGATGATTACGTCGATATCAAATTGGTCTCGACTGTTTAAGCGCGTATCTTTCTTAATTAGTAGTATTCAATTGAGAGTATGTCAAGAAGAGAATGTGTCAAAGTTTTCAAGAATGATGATTTAGGCATGTTTGTCTCCCATTTTGAAAGAAGAAATAAAGTTTTGAATAGTATTTTTTTGGGAATATGTGGTTGAAAAGTAAAGTAATTTTATTGGTTTGTGTGTAGAATATTTTATCGAGTAAATATGTGGTGAAGATTGTTTACTGTAGCAAACAATATTTGAGAAAATGGATGACATTAAGCTCCCGTTTGACACCCATTAATTTCTCATTCTCATTTTTCATTTCGACCATACATTCTCCAAATAAAATAATATTACACATAAATTAAAAACTTTTCATCACTTTTCCGCTATATATTCTTACATCAATCACTATTCTAAAAATTCTTTTATACTCAAAATGAGTTTCAAACAGGGGCTAAATTGGAGGTGGAGTTCAATATAAGCGAAGATAAGCCATTTTTTTTATTTTTTATTTTTGAGTGGTTGTCCATTAGAAAGACGTGCAGGTTTGGTGAGAGTTGTTGAAGATTAACTAACCATAACTTTGAAAAAGAAGGCTATAATTCATTGACCTTTCTATGTTTTTTATTCGAAATTTTTATTTTAATTTGGATAAAGAATAACAGTTACTTTCTGCACAAGTTTTGGTTGATCCGGTAGAAAACATTAATATATTGTTCCTTTTTAGTATTTTTTATGCATCTTATCGAACCGACATATATTATGATTGTAAGTTGAAATGACAGCAAATTTGTTAGTTATTACATTACATCCCAATCACTAGTGTTCAGTGTCGGTCATCATTTTTTGAAGGCCTTATGCAAACTTCAGATGTAGCCTCTATATGTATTATTATTATTATTAAATAACAATATTCAAAGTATTAAAATAATAATTTAAAACTTTCAAATGTCTAAATTAAATTTATTTTTTTATAAATTTTGATAGAAAGTCAATAATTACATTATTACAATTAATCTGCTTTAAAACTTCTTTTTTAACAAATACTATGATCAACCCATTCAACTTTTTTTGTGATATTGTTGATCGAATATAAAATTTTATCAACTTCAACTTTGAAAATCTCATTTCAACTTCAAAAATTGGGAAAAAAATGAACTAAAGAATTGAAAGAGAGAATGAATACCAATTAGTGCATTTAGCAGAGCTCCCCACTATAAGAGCATTAGAAAACTGAAAAAGCAATGACCGTGAATTTGAACAGAAAGTGGCATTTTGTTTCTTATTTAAGAAAAAGAAAAATGATGGTTTGGAGGATAAATTATCAAATTTATTATATATAAAGAGAGTAATGGTTGTGATATATTTATGTGATAAATTTGTATGTTATAAGTTTTATGCCATTTATATGATTTCTTTTTATATGTTTGTAATTTCAAATTTTATTGGTTTCTTGTGTTTTCATATGATAAATTTAATTTAAATAATTTCGCAATTATAATTTTCCTTTTTTTAACCAATCAATTAAGCTTACATAATTTGGGGTCTTCACGAAAACGGGGCCTTAGGCGATCGCCTACGCCGCCTATAGATAGGGTCGGCCATGCTAGTGTTGCATTTTTCGCATGTTTGCGAAGAATTATAAAATTTAATTCTATTTTATCGATAGCAATCAATTCGAAAAAAAAATTCACTCAAGAACACACAATTTATAAAGGTTCATCTCAATGTGAGACTATTTCTTTTCCCGTTGCTACCATAATTCTTTATGATGAAAAACTTATTTACAAGAAAAATTGCATGCCTACCTTTTCGAACATCTCTCTTTGATGATGATAATAATATAGCATTGGGAAAGCCCACTAATTATAAGATAAATTAGGGAAAATCTAATTTTACAAGAACTCCAATTTTTTAATAGGATTTTACAAGAATATAAATTTCTAAATAATTTTTAATGAAATTTTGGATCAACAATAATTAGGATTGATAATAATTAGACTCCACAACTTAATAATATCAATATTGACTGAGATAGAGTATTGTCATGCAGTACTAACTGAGAGTATCCATGAGGTAAAACTTTTGCACGTGGTCCAGACTTTAGTCCCTTTGATTGAGGAAGAAAAAAATTGTACTCTGTTAAAGCCAAACTAGTAAACAGTATGAATAATGTTGGGGACAACTTCAAATCCTACTTTATCTTGAGGATTTAGCAGAGGTGCTATACACTTAGGGCAATTCCCTGTTGAATTAAGATGTATAGGATTAGATGAGACAACATTAAGAGGATAAAATTAGGAAGATGGTATTAAGATGAATTAGGAGGAATTATTCTGATGTGGCATTTGGTGACATTGTTGATCGAATATAAGATTTTATAAACTTCAACTTTGAAAATCTCAATTCAACATCAAAAATTGGGGAAAAAAATGGACAAATAAAACGAAATGAAAGAATCTAAAGAGAGAAATGAATACCAGTTAGTGCATTTAGCAGTAGCTCCCAACCATAAGAGCATTAGAAATTTGAAAGAGCAATGACCGTGAATTTGAATAGAAAAGTGGCACTTTAAGAAAAAGAAAAATGATGGTTCGGAGGATAAATTGTCAAATTAATTATATATAGAGAAACTAATGGTTGTGATATATTTATGTGATAAATAAATGTATGTTATTAGTTTTATGCCATTTAAATAATTTCTTTTTATATGTTTGTAATTTCAAATTTTATTGGTTTCTCGTGTTTACATATGATAAATTTAATTTAAATAATTTCGTACTTATAATTTTCGTTTTTTTTAACCAATCAATTAAACTTACATAATTTGAGGTCTTCACCAAAACAGGGCCTTAGGCGATCGCCTACGCCACCTATAGATAGGGTCGGTCGTGCTAGTGTTGCATTTTTCTCATGTTTGAGAAGATTTATAAAAACTAATTCTATTTTATCGACAACAATCAATTCGAAAAAAAAAAGTCACTCAAGAGCACACAAAATTTATAAAGGTTTGTCTCAATGTGAGACTACGTCTTCTCCCGTTGCTACCATAATTCTGTATGATGAAAAAATATTTACAAGAAAAATAGCATGCTCACCTTTTCTAACATCTCTCTTTTTTTTCTTTTTTTTTTTTTATGATAATAATATAGCCTTGGGAAGGCTCACTGTTTATGAGATAAATTAGGGAAAATCTGAATTTTACAAGAACTCCAATTTCTTAATAGGATTTTACAAGAATATGAATTCCTAAATATTTTTTAATGAAATTTTGGATCAGCAATAATTAAAATTGATAATAATTAGGCTCCACGATTTAACAATATTGATATCTACAGAGATAGAGTATTGTCATGCAGTACTGACTAAGAGGATCCATGAGGCAAAACTCTTGCACATGGTGGATCCAGACTTTAGTCTCTTTGATTGAGGAAGAAAAGAATTGTACTCTGATAAAGCCAAACTAATAAACAGTATGAATAATGTTTGGGACAACTTTATCTTGAGGATTTAGGCCCTTTTCGGTAGGGATTAAAATTTAATTAAATTGAAAATATAGTCGCTATTGAGTCTCACTCGTTTAATAAAAGTCAACAATAACGGCTAATTTTTCAATTTTAATCCGATTTTAATCTCTACCGAACATGCCCTAAGTAGATAGTAACCTAATTATATATAAATAAATAAGAATAGATAACAATAATTGCTAGTTTTTCAATTTTAATTCGGTTTTAATCTCTATTGAACGGGCCCTTAGTAGAGATGCTATACACTTAGGGCAATTCCCTATTGAATTAAGATGGATAAGATTAGATGAGACAACATTACGAGGAAAAAGTTAGGAAGATGGTATTAAGATGAATTAGGAGGAATTATTTTTATATGGCATTTGGTGATATACCGTATTAAAAGACCGTTTAAGTAATGAAACAATTTTTTTACTTATATAAGAAGATTTTTTAACATATAAAGTAAATATTCTCGTAATAGTTAAAAATTCACTTATATATAAAAATCATTTATAAATGAAACTAGTTATAACTAGAAAATACTTATAAACCAAAATTTTACGTACAAGTAAATTAGAAATAAAAAAAAAAAAATTGAATATAAGTAAATCTTTTTACATACAAATGATTTTTTAACTTACATGTGAATTATTGGGTTAATTTCACAAATGATCACTGAAGTTACAGCAAAAATAATAAAATGGTCACCGAAATTCGAAACTTGCATTAACGGTCACTCAACTTTCAGACACTTTCAAAAATTGTCACTGAGGTAAGTTTTTGGACTTTTTT
>CAIGRO010165068.1:0-13086 GCA_903798355.1 Fraxinus baroniana | reverse complement strand
GCCACGAGCTCGCGGCTCGTGTCCATGAGCCAGCTCGTGGGCTCGTGTTGGACGAGCCAACGAGCCGGCTCGTCTCGCGAGCCACCCCGCTCGGCTCGGGCCCTGGCTCGTTTTTTTACGAGCCCGAGCGATTCGTGGGCGTGAACAGTACGAGCCGACGAGCGGCTCGGTTCATTTGCCACCTTTAGGTAGTGACCTTTGCTATCCTTCTCAATTATCATTTTGCGAGGATTTTTTTTCAGTTGGCCAACAACGATGACTATTTAGCCAGAGTTTTGTGTTTGTTTTTGTTGGTGGTGGTTGGTAGAAAATAAACTGTTGCTCTTTCCTTTGTTCTATTAGTATTTGTTGGTTGCTGAAGTAGTGGTACGGTTGCAGTTTCCGTGTTTTGTGGTTTTGACGGTGGTTTTAGGGATGTGTTTAGTTGGAGTTTTTGGGTGATTTTTTGTAGTAGTGGTGTTGGATCCGGTGATGGTGGTGGTGGTGGTCATAGATGGTTGTGGTACATGTGGCAGTGGCGAGTGGTGGTGGCGTGGCGTGGCGTGGCATGGCATTCGTTCGATGGAGTGGGGTTGGGTGAGGTAGGATAAAGAATATTTGTGAATTGATTTGGTGATTATGAACTAAAAAAATATGAGATTGTAACTAAATATGTAATCGCGACTCATAATTTGTTAAATTGTGACATATTAATCTAATAATTTGTGATCGTAAGATGAGTTGTGACCTATTAAATTTAGAATTTGTGATTGAGAAATAATACGCGACCTATTAATTTGATAATTTATGATCGATAAATAAATTTTGACCTATAAAATTTGTGATTTGTGATCGATAAATAATACGTGATCTATTAATTTGATAATTTATGGTCGATAAATAATTTGTGATATATAAAATTCGTGATTTATGTTCGAGAAATAATGCGAGACATTTATTTAATAATTTATGACTAATAAACAAATCGTGATATATGAAATTTGTGATTCGTGACTAGACATTTTATGACTATGATTACTACTAAGTAACCGTGACAGTAAAATGTTTAGAATTGTGATCTTAATATATTTAATGATCTATTTTAATTAATTAAATTTTTTGTTACTATCTAATTTTTAAAATTTTAAAACATATTTTGTTAATTTTGAAATTGTATTTTCTAACTACCTTAATTTTGTACTGTTTCCTTTTTAACTTCTTTTTTATTGAATATTTTGGGCTGCGGAGATTGGCGAGCACAGTAAAAAGTGTAAAAACACAGATATCAACACCAAAAATCGTGAATGGATAAAAGTGAAATCTGGAGAGATAAAGTGAAGAAAAAGACAGAGACCAGAGAGAGACAGAGACCAGAGAGAGAGAGCAGACGGGTCCACTTTTTTTGCCTTTCTTTATGACACAATACAAGCATCCATGACACAACAGGGCCTAAGGGTACAACAATACTGTAACCGAGAAGAAGAAGAAGAAAAAAACCTGGTCTAGAGAGAGATAGAGAGGTGAAAAGGTGAAGATTATGGAGGGGAAATCTTGAAATGGAGCTCAAAAGGACAAGAAAAGAATGGTGGGAGATAAGAGTTTTTTTGTTGGGCTAATCGGCTTTCTGAAGAGATCCACGGCTTTGATTTTTCATTGAGAAAATTATTCAAAAAATTTCTTGTCCTGGAAAAAAAGTAAGGAGCAGAAAACCCTTTTTGAAGGAAAAGGCAAGTAACGTAATTTGAAAATTCTTGTTTTTGCCACTTGTTCCTCTTCTTTTCTTAAGATTTTAAATTTTTTGGGTTGATTTTTATGTTTAAAATATGATGATTTTTAGATGATTGGAATGCATTATAACAAGAATTTGCAAGGCAAAGGTGTTGTTGAAGTTGCCGGCGGTGCCTTTTCTTCAACTGCGGTGAAGTTCAAGAAAGATGAAAGCTTTACAAACTACGAACCCATATCTGTACTGGATACAAGGAGTCCAAGTCCCTCCACTTCCACATCCACTTTTTCCTCTTTTAACACCACCACCCAACAAGGAGCTGCGGCCATATCCACCGCCACTGAGGACGGTGGATGGAAAGCTGACTTCGTGGCTGACCTGGACCCTGGACATAATGCTACTGCTTTGGAGTTGACTAATGGGGCTTCTGAAAATTTCAATCTTGGGATTGAAGATTGGGAGAACTTGTTGTCTGAATCTGTAGTAGGTCAAGACCAGACTCTTCTCCGGTGGATTTCGACCGGAGATGTCGACGGGTCTTCGTTGAGCTTGAAGCAGTTTTGGCAAGCAGGAAACCCGAATGAGACGCAAGGAAATGTGGGTTGCGGGTTTTCACCAGTTAATTCGGCCATCTCACCAGTTGGTAATGTTTTTTCAAACTTGAATACTTCTGCTTTAGGCCTTTCTGGTTGTGGGTTTTCTTTGAATGAAAGCAATGGTAAAAATTTGCTATCTTTGCCTAATGGTATGAGCTTTACCAATCAACAATATGGAAGTTTAGAGCAGAAGGCTCAGATTTTTAGCCCACACGTTGGTTTACATCAAATTCAGATGCCAAATGCATCAAATCTGCATTCGTTGAACTTGAATCCTTCAATGTATGTCGGTGCACGAGAGAAGCAACACCAGTTCCAACCCCCACCAAATTGTCATAACCCCGGTTCTGTGGATTTTGATTTAGGCTTTCAGAATGTGACCGTTCCATTTCTTGATCCGTGTAATGAGTTGTTTCTGAGGAAACAACAGTTGTTCGAAATGCAGCAGACGTCAATGGGATGTGGCCAACAGCCTAATTTTGTTCCTCTGCATCAGCTTCAGCAGAAGACAATGTTGGTGCCGAAGCAGGAGGTAGCTTGCGGCAGTGAGGAGCAAATGGTGGCTCCGCACTGTCTGCAGCAGCACCAACATGTCATAAATGATCAACTCTACAAGGCGGCTGAGTTGATACTGGCTGGAAATTTCTCCAACGCGCAAGGGATATTGGCGCGGCTCAATCAAGTGCTTTCTCTAGTTGGGAAGCCTTTTCAAAGGACTGCTTTTTATTTGAAGGAGGCTTTGCACTTAGCCCTCTTAATGCCCAACCTGGATACCCCTCTACCGAGGATTCCCACACCATTTGATGGTATGTTCAAGATGGGTGCGTACAAGACTTTCTCCGAAGTTTCACCCCTTGTCCAGTTCATGAATTTCACGGCCAACCAGGTTATTCTTGAAGCCCTTGATAATGCTAAAGAGATTCATATTATTGATTTTAATATTGGTTTTGGTTTTGGTGCTCAATGGTCTTCTTTTATGCAAGAGCTTCCAAGGGGGAATCAGGGGGCGCCTTCATTGAAAATCACAGCCTTTGCTTCTCCTTCGACCCATCATTCAGTTGAGCTTAGCCTCATGCATGAAAATTTAACACAGTTTGCTAATGAGCTTCATGTTAATTTTAAGCTTGAGGTAGTGAATATTGATTCTTTTGACCCCAATTCTAATTCGGTTTCCTCTTTCCGATCATCGAAAAGTGAGGCCATTGTTGTGAATTTCCCTATCTGGTCCATGGAAAGTCACTTGTCTGTTCTTCAATCACATCTTTGCTTTATAAAACAACTTTCACCAAAAATATTGGTCACACTTGATCGTGGATGTGATCGAACCGATCTCCCATTCCCGAGTCACATTCTTAACTCACTTCAGTATTATGAGGCTCTACTGAACTCTATCGAAGCTACTAATATGACTTCAGATTCGATTAACAAAATCGAGAAGTTCCTATTCCAGCCTAGGATTGAAAGCACTGTTTTGGGGCGCCTTCATGCCCCCAACCTGATGCCCCCATGGAGAAACCATTTTGCTTATGCCGGTTTCTTTCACACGTCAATCAGCAACTTTGCTGAAACGCAAGCTGAATGTGTAGTCAAAAGAAGCCAAGTTAAAGGATTTCGTGTGGAGAAGCGGCAAGTATCACTTGTGCTATGCTGGCAGCATCATGAACTCATGTCTGTGACAGCTTGGAAATGCTGAAAACACCGAGTTGATCAAGTAAAAAGGTTGGATATTGTGCTAGTCGACCATCCACTCTTTGATATCATCAAGTTATTAAATTTTGAACTTCAATCTTATGACCTCTGATGTTTAAGTTGATTTCTGTAAATTTTCTTGCTTGGACTTATTTCTATGTAGTCTAGACTTGTGACAAACTTGTTTCTTTATGCCTTCTCGTTTTATACTAGTAGGAATTGATTTTCCCATGCTGTAATGATGATATTCTTCATTTATGCTTATTCATTTGCATGTAGTGTTATTTAAAGCTAGTTCTGATGTTGGTATGCGCTGCATTTGATGATTTGATCTAAGCGAATTCTTGTACGAATACTTATTGGAGCCTTTTTGAGGTATAAATCCCTGCTTACAAGCTTTTTTGAGATGTTAAAACAGTACTGTCCGTCTCTTCTGTGTTTTACATATCTTCAAATTTAGTATTAGGAGCAGGCAAAAAAAATCTAACTGATCATTGAGAAGGGACCAATATAAAGTCGATTAAATTGCATTTTTTTAGTAGATGTAGTGATGGATTATACGGATTGGTGACAGATGCTTGTACCACCACCAAATCAAGCAATAGGTTTAAGTGCTTGTTTGGTATTTCTTTTAAGTACTATTAAGTAGCGAGTTTTATATATTGTGTTGATAAAATGTGCGTAGTAAATTGTGGATCCTACGAAAAATGAAGAAGAGAAGGCTAAGGTTGTATTTTTGTCAGTGGACTTAGCTTTTCCTCCTGTTTTGGATCAACTCCCTCCATTGAATTGTAGTGGTGGACAGCATTACCAATATTTATTAGCGCAAATCATTAAGTGACCATTCCTGTAGAAGAGATCAGTATTATCCATCATCTGTGGTGACGAATCATTTTAGCTTGGTCACTAGATTCCCAGAATAAACCTCCTCACAACAAAGATTCAACTGTTGGTATAAGAACCCAGTGAGGTCTTTGGTATGAATCTAGACTGATGTTTGACAATTGGATTTTGAATCATGCACATCAAGGTCGACATAATGTCACGTGTCATTTTATCATTAAACAGTTTAAAACGCAGTCAATTTTTCCATATTTATAGACAAAATTTCCATATTTCTATTACTTAATCTTCGTATAGACTTTTGCTAGTTCAATGTTACTCGGGCGGGCAAATATACATCCCGGAATATACTTTCCTAATGTCTTCGTTGTTGTCTCATCCTCTTTTATCTATCCTCGTCTTGCAGATCACACCAACCCATTAGGATGGTTCGAAGTTATCATTTGTATTGCTTTTGTTCTTTAGTATGGCATATTACGTGCATAGGATAGAACTAGACATGACTATATACCATACAGATGGAATTTTAACATATTTTTCTTTTATTTATATATATATATTTTATAACCGTTGATGTTCGAGCCAATTTGCACACACTTCGACTAATCTCACGGGGTCCTAAAGTTTATAGTCGGGTACTCACCTCAGTGGTCCTGGGGGGATTCGAACTGGTGACCATTGGAGTGCAAATTTGAGGTCTGACCAATTGAGCTACTCTTCAGGGTTCTTTTATATTATTTAATATCGTTCAATTTACCTTACCAAACGCGTCATTATTACTTTCCAATTGGTATGATGAACTTAGGCTTTGTTTGGGATTACTTTTAGGACCTCCCTGTCAACTAGACACCAATTTTAAAATAATAGCTTATTGTAGTAGCAGCATTGACAATAGACTGTGGCAGTAAAATAGTAGCTTTTCGAATTCTTTTTATTTTTTTTTTTCAATTAAAATATCGATTTTAATCCTTTCTTGACATGTGAATGGTCCATGTTTCTATCCCCTGCTTAAATTTCTCTCTCCTAATTACCTAAAACCCTTGCACAATACTTCACTCTCTAATTGCATGATTTTTCATTCTTCCATAGCTGAATAATTTAAATTGGGTTTTGTTTTTAGATTGATTTGTGAGTGAAAATAAAAAGGGAATTTTGAATGTGGTATAGCCTGTATAGCCTTGAGGAGCCTGGTTTTATTCAATATAATTGAAATGCGGTTTGTTCTGTCTGCCTAATATATCTGGATAAGATGGATCTATGACCCCCAAATCTAATGCATATGAATGTTAAGTATTAATTTATTTGAATATTTTTATAAATACATTTATTTAAAATTTGAGATTTAATAGATATTATTTATTTATTAAATAATATATTCCCTTGATAAAATGTTACAATGGTTTGTAATTTTTTCTTTTTCTTTTCCTTTTCTATGTACGTTAGTTTGAGCACAGCTAGTTATCATACACGTAATAGATTACTATGACACGGAATTAGTAAAATGAAATAAAGTAAATTTTAGGTATCTAATTGTATCATAACTAATAAAAAAGAAAAGAAAAAAATCCTTTCCACCTATAATTATATTGTGTATAATTGAATTCCTAGATTATATTACATGGTTGTCTTATAATTAATTGAATTATCATTCTAGTGAGTAATTTTAATTCATTAATTTAATCAAATCACATGGATTGTGATTGATTAATTTATTTACGTAAATAGATTATTGACAAGATGGCAAGTGGGCTTGAATTTTATATTTTAATTGATATTTAATTTGTCAAGAAGTTTGGTGAAGTCTAATTATAATATAAAAGTAATTAACCTTAAACTCATTGGAACATGATAAATTATTAAATCAATGATGCTAGTTGTACAGAAAAGTTTGACAACAAGCCACATGGTGGCCCCTTATTAGGGGGGCGCCTGCGTGGGCACAATAGGGGATCGTCATGTGTCTACTTGTCAAAAAAGTTGTCAAACTTTTCTGTACAAGTAGATTTATTTTTATTAAATTGACTAGTCATGGGCCACCACCAAAGTTAATCAAGTTTGGAAACTTAATTAAATCAATCATAATAAGAATATTTATTTAGTTAATTATTGAAATTTTAATAATTTGCATTGTTGGTCCTCAGTCTATTGTTAAAGTAGCAAGTTTGTCTCCAACTTTTAGAACGGGACAAAGAAGTTGTCAACCTTTCATTGTCATATTCATTCTTCAATGATTGAGATTATCCAAATTTCTATTAAATCTTCGTGAATTCTCGCACCTCCAACTTTATGAAATTATATTTTATACTTACCAATTTGAGTTGGTACCTACAAATTGAAGCGATACATGTTTTTATTAGGATCATGGGATGATTTACTCGAGATTTGCATGCTTTCTGTTATTGAGTACTGATCATGCAACTGTAATGAAATGTAGAGAGTTAACATGTTCATTTTAAAGATTAGTTAGTAGTTTTTTAATTCAGATAATTTTTAAATCCATGCTGCAATTGTTCCAATTTTAAATTGAACATTGTTTTAGAATAGTTAAAAGAGAAATCTTCAATTCGAGCTCAAATCACGAGCGCTTTATTTTATTATAAATAAATAAATAAAAATTACACTCTAATAAAAAGGAAACTTGATCCATCGAATTCAATTTTTGATTGAACTAGTCGATTGACTAGACACGTCCTATCTTATTGTTTATTGAGATAAAGATGTGGGTTTTCTTGAATATGAATGTCCATACCAATCATATCTATAAATTAACATTATAGGTTTTGTCAAACAAAGCAAAATGATTTTATAATTTATTGTGTATTATTTCGCCGTCCATGTTTGAAAATGTTTTTTTGTCCCTTTTGGGCTCTAATTGGTCTCGTAATCTTTTCTTGGGACAGACAATTAAAGCTTCTTGAGGTTAGGCGTGGCAGTTACAATAGCCGAATATCAAGATATTATTTAGAGCGTGTTCGGTAGAGATTAAAATCGTATTAACATTAAAAAGTCATTCGTTATGGTTGACTTTTATTAGACGAATGAGACCCAAAATTTGTAAAAATAGAACAAATATTGTACATGGTAAATTGCTTTAGGGATTCCTAGCCTTCACAAGTGTGGTAAGTTGGTAACAATGTCCCAATCTTCTATTTGTGGCAACATGTCCCTAATTTAATGTAAGTTAAATCACATTTTGATTTTTGCAATAAAGAAGATTTATTTTGGACAAGCAACTCATGTCATTTGGACGTTCAACATCTAAATAGACATTCAGTCGTGTAGAGATACATCTCGCATAGTGTTACAAGATTAGGGACATCGATATCACAAATGAAATGAATGGAATATAATTGTTACACTTGTAAAAAAGTTGGACTAAAGGAATTTAAACTATCGTAAATACATATTTAAACTCTTGTTTGACGTTGACAATTCACATTCATGTCGATTGCGATAAAGTAGTCTCCATTATTGCGGACGCTAGTAGACATTGGCAATAGTTAAGAGTAATGGTGATCATAGTAAAAAAAAAAATTATAATATCATTTATTGTTCGGTGTAATAATGTACTTATTTGTGATATAATAATGATACAATAATTATTTTTAAAATGAATTATTGTATTAAACTATGCATAAAGTATTTATTCGGTATACTGCAATTTTTTTAATACTTAATGATTTGTACTTGTTGACCCCAAAAAATGGTTCAACAGAAGTAGGTGGTTCCAAACGTTATATGCCTTAATGGTGATTTTCTAACCAGATTTTAAAAGGGGTCGGCTATAAGCAAACCTTTTTGGTAGAGAGAGTTCAAGATGACTTTTTATGTATAAATTTTGCATTTTCCTTTAACAACGCCTGGCGTGTGGTTTTAATAGTAGAATATAGTAGTTGAGAGCCGTAGGATTTCTAAATACGTGGCTTCATCTGTGCAACTTGCACGTCACAACCTAACTATCAATCAATCATGCTATAAATGCTAAGATCTCCATATCCTATGATTTGACTCGTGATGGGATGGTGTGGACTTGTAAGGGCGACGCCGACGGTGTGTTGTCCCATCAATCTTCTCATAGAATTACAAGGGCTCATCATGGAGCTCTTATGGACGTGGGGGCCTCCTCTAATGGAGCCGGACAGGCCAGCCCTGCTCAAATAACCTCGGATAATGCGGCATTGGGTCGGCTGAACTTCATTCTTTATGTGGGCCCTCATATCTGCCACGTGGTAGGTTCTGTTGACGATTATTTATGTGAGTAACAGTACTAATCATTATATTGTATTTAAATTTTGGACAATACTAAACCATTTTTAATCCATTTAAAACTTTTCTTCATTAAACTCTTCTAACATCTTGCTTAGAATCTCAATGTCGCTTAACAAGTAGTAAATCTTCTAAATTTATACCTACAAAACTAAAAATTATTTATGCTTATACTCTAATTATAAACATGAAAATTCCTATTTTAATCAGTATTTTCAAAATCGAACAAGACCGACCAATTACAAGAACAATCAAATAAATTGAGAACAAGTTTTAGGTTAAAAAAAAAAAATTACATATTTCAACACCATTTAAATTACCAAAGAAGTGAAGAACCGACCGGTTCTCATTAAAAACCAGTTTGTTCTCAACAAGGAATAATAGGTTCGCGTCAAAACCGAATGGTTCACGTCAATTTTTTGTTAGTTTATATTTTAATTTTTTTGTGAATGGTTGATTTTGGTTCAACGTTAGTTCATCCATTTATCCTTGATCTTTCACTTTGTCCAGGTTAATGATCAGCCAACAAGTAATAGAGTCGACGGTAAAAAGACTTTAAGGAATAGTGGATGCCACGGGCGAGGCATTGCAGCGAATGAGTCTATTTGGATGCTTGTTTGTTTGGTGCGAGCGTACGGCTTATTGCACTGGAAATCACCTTAATGTGCATCTTGTGGGCATATGTGTGCATTGGCACGCTAGCGTGCGCAAGGCACAACAAGAAGAAATTTGTTCACCGAGAGATGGTGCAACAAATGAGGAGAATCGTGCTTGCCCATCTGTCTTGATAGCCGCCGCCCAGTGATAGCCAGAAAATATTAGGGGACCAAATTGGATGGTTGTGACCCATTGTGCCCAAGTGGTCATACTCAGCCCAACCAATAGTGCTACCTTGCTACCAGATTGATTGATTGATTGATTGGATAATCATTATAATACTTTAAATATAATTATATGTATAGCTTTTGCTTTAAACAATCAAGCATCATTTGAAAATCTCAGTTGAACCCTTTTGGTCCACTCATGTTGCATCTCTATCCATGCCTATTCACTTTTTGACCTTTCTATCGAATCGGACCATACGGTGCAACCAACATGGCACTCCTCATGATATGAATGCGATGATAAGTACCAAGATAAAGTTGAACTATCTAATTATATGCATAAGAATAAGGATTCTGTCACATGTGTCGAATTTTTTTATCGAATTTTTTACCTACTAATCACAATGAGAATGAGGATCACATTGTCGAAATCTTTAAATACATGCGGACCCAGCGCATTATGTGTGAGGGGGTAATCCAATATGTATAAATGGATTAACCCTAAGAATAATATGAAGATGATTAATATTGCGGAAACGTGTTGCTTCAACTGAATACTGAAAATTTGGGGGTCGCATTTATGTTGACTCACGAAAAATACAGAATAAGTTGAAGAAATGGAAAATTCTCAAATTTTATACATACAACCTACTTAAAATGAAATTCTATCTCAGCTCAGCCAATGCTACCTACTTTTCATTTGGTTGTTTTGGATATACCCAACGCTTATTTCAAAATTCAAACGTACCTTTGGTCCACTCTTGTTGCATCCTTGTGGACCTATCCATGTCTCCTCATTTTCACACCTTTGGATTGTAAAAATATCTAGTCCCTATTCGGCCCTCATTTTTCAAACTTATTTGTTTTCAAAAGTAATTTGTAATGAGATCCACAATTTTTTATCAACTTTTCAATTATACATTTATTCAATTTTTATCAAAATATACTAAAAATCAGATTTTTAAGAGCTTGATTAGAATTTAGAGATCAATTTCGATCTCAATTAATTTTATTTTCTTGGCACGTGTTTGCTATATGAATGTAATACTCCAAGCAAGAAGCTATAGAATAAGTCAATATATACATATGCTTGTATTTGACACTCATTTTGGGGGAAAAAAAATGAATTCTGGATAGTGATTGATGGAAGAATATGTGGTTGAAAAGTAATGAAAAATTTTAGATTTGTGTATAATATTATTTTATTTGGAAAATGCGTGGTTGAAATGTAGAAAAAGAAAACAAATTAGAATGACAATGGATGTCAAACAGGGTGTTAATTGGTTTAAAAATAATACTAAATTCTTAAGGAATAATTGAGAAAATCTCAAATCTTATTCATAAACAAGGAATCACAACTCCCTATTTAGTGCTTGTTTATGAGTCGTGTATCCTAAAAATGAGTGGATTGTAAGTTGTAGGTTTTATTAAATACATGAATAAAAAGTATGTTTGACAAATTTAAATTATAATTTAAACTTCGACAAATTTAAATTATAATTTAAACTTCGTCAAACATTAAACAAGATATTTTTTTAACTAATCTTAAAGAAAGTTAAAATAGAACCTAATGCTACCAAAAATCGTACTAAGAAGGTACCGACCTTGAAATGTGTGGACTCGAGCTAAGATCACGAATAGAACTTTCGATAACCTGCAATAAAGGCGCGGGGCGTTGACCTATTAGCTCTTCCAATACTTTAGTTGACTGGGAGAAAATATACATGAAAATATAAACACAAAATGTGAGCATACCTTAATAATGAACATGTTTTATGTATTTATTATAATAATTTTTGATGTAATCATATGACAATTAGGATATTAGTAATCTCAGATTTCTCTTCTTGTACAGAAACAGGGCTGTCAGAATTTCACTAGATTCTGATGTGGCAGCATCGGTTGATCTGCCTTTTTTTTTTTTTTGGCCATTATCGAATAAAAAATTGTCAAATGTATTTTTGCAAAATTCTGACAGCATTTTTCTGTACACATAGTAGGGCTATAGTAATCTATTGTGATCTGATAACTAAGGACCCCTAATAAGCTTGGGACTCTTAACCCATGTTTGACAAAAATTTTTGAGATTATTAAGTTGGTCAAACTTTATTTTTAATCACACATTTCATTTGATTCACAATTTTTGTCAACTTGTTAATCATACATTTAATGAGACCAACTAACTTACAATCTCAAAAAGCTTTGTCAAACAAGAGCCTAATGTGGTATGCCACTAATTGTAAGGAGACTGAATATACAATGGAATTGTAGGTCTCATAGAGTTTTAATAAGATTTAGAGAGACGAACCAAAGGTGCAGTTCATGACCAATCAAGTACAAAGTCGGGGTCCCCTCACATGTGACCTCGTTGGTGGCTATGTCTATAGAAGTTGGGGTACTTTGGCACTAGGGATGAGGTCGAGGACAATGCCACGTTTAAGAAGATATGTTAAGCTACGAGGTCAAGCACATTTAGTGAGGTTGAGGTCATGCTCAAGCTCTTATCTCAAGCTGACTTGTAGGTCGATTGGGAGGCACCTTGAGCTTGAGAAGTCAAGCCTATATAGTTCTTGCAGGAGACCTCGGGATCGAGGTCCTTGAAAAGGATGGTTGTTGACCTATGATATTGAATGTGAATAGTAAGAACCAAGGATGAAACATGATCTATATTGAGATACCATCCTATGCATCGAGTCAAGGGGGTAGCGTCAAAGTCATGGTACTGATAATGTTTAGTTTTAATTTGTCTTTACCTTTGTTGGTACGAGGGCAAATAATTATTTTTCCCCAATTTAACAAATTTTTTTTTTTAACAAAATCATCATTCAAAACAACTTATGTTAATTTGGAAATGAGAGTACAATAAAAATTTAGTCGAAGATTAAATATTATAATGAGTAAGGTTTAGAAACCTCTCATGCAATTAAAGTGTACAATTGGTAAAAATTTGTTAGGAATATATTTAAGTCGGACCAAACAGCTGTTAAAAATTCGATTATAGGGTCTTTTTGTCATTTGATGGGTCACTTTATCATCAATTACGTTTCCCAGTCTGAAAATGACTGAACTCAATTAAATCAAACCGGGTTTCAAAGGAGTGGTCACAATCAAGCATGGGCGGACGTAGACTTTCGAAATTGGGGGGCACAATCTAACATTCACA
>CAIGRO010165048.1:0-14609 GCA_903798355.1 Fraxinus baroniana | reverse complement strand
TAATTTCAGTTTCAATTAGAACAAAAAAGTCCCTTAATTTTTCTCAGTAACCATTTTTGAAAGTGACTGAAAGTTGAGTGACCGTTTGCGAAAGTTTTGAACTTCAGTGACCATTTTGAAATTTTTCTGTAACTTCAGTGACCATTTGTGAAATTAACCGTTTTTTATTTTTATTTCTGTTTTTTAAAATTTATTTTATATATAGAATATAAAGTTATCATTTTACTCATTTTAAAATTAGTGAAAATAATGAAAAGAAATTGGGTGGCCATTGTGAAATGTTATTTAAAATTGGGTGACCACGGTGAAGTAAAATCAAATTTGGTGACCATAGTGACACTAAGTACAAAGTTGTGCGATCATGGTGAAACAAAATCAAATTGAGTGGTCATAGTGATATCAAGTATAAAGTTGGGTGGTTATTGATGGATTTAACCCTAAAAATATATAATATTTTTTATAAATAAAAAATTACTATGGCAAAGTATTCAGAGAGTGTCGAACATGGATACGCTACCTTACTTAAAGTGTTCATACTGTAAAAACTATATCAGCTGATAAATATATAAATATCTTTTGTAGTGAAACATCAAAAGAAAAACCTTTTATTCTAGTTTTGTAATAAACTTTTGCAAAATGCCAAGATATTTTGAGCAATCGACTGGCTATGTTTCGTGGAAAAGGCAGGTGTTTGTGATTGATCTTATCAAATTCAGGTTAAACGTCATTTTCGTCATAAAGAAATTCAAACATCATTTTGTCGCATTAAAACTACCCTCAAATTCACCTAAAACGAACAACCTTTCTTGGTGTACAGAATTTTTTATACAAAAATTGTACAGACAACACACACATAATGGGATCCGTACAATTTTTTTTAATACATGTGGGACCCGGCCCTTTGCCTGTAAGGCCCCTGTGAAAATTCTGGCAAGCCAGAATTATTCTAAAACGAGTGAAACAAGAGAAGAAAAAGGTCTCAAATGCTAAGCACCATTTGTCTCTCTGAATCGACTATATGCTAATGTGTAGACACGTGCTAGGCTGCACGGAGAACTCCAAAAAGTTAGCTAGCATACAATGGCAGACTCAAGATTTAAGGTCAGTTAGGGACTTAGGGTTGTCAATGATCATTTATTATTGAATGTCTAACGTCAACCATTGTAATAGCAATGTCGTTTATTAATATTTAATTAAATATTATTAAAAATTCTTCTAAATGAATTAAAACATAAAAATCATGTATATATGAAAAATATCTATCAAATTTTAATTTCCAACACCAATTTATCAATTATCACGTCGCAAATTCCATATTTTATCATTTATCACAAATATCACATACCTTGAACTGAAATCCTGGACAATCTCTTAAAAAAACTCTCGAACTACAGCTTCCTAATCCAATTTCCAATAAAAATTGGTTTGAACACAAGCATAGCTGATAGCGTTCGTGTGTTTTTATATGGATAATTCTCCTTTCTACTTTCCATCCTACAAGTTTGGTTAAGCCTAAAAATTTACTCATAAGAAAGTTTACAGTTCTTCTGTCAGTCAAATCGGTGGATATAAATTACTTATTTTGAGAAAATACTTATTTTAGGCTTAGCTTGGCTTACTTTTAAGCTTAGCCATACATTTAGATGCATCCATACAGAGCCACTCAACAGCTAATTTTAAAACGAACAATTTAAAAATCAAATGAATACTTAATTTAAGAGTTCAATTTTTTGTGATAATAACAGCAAAAAAACATCATATCATATTGTTTTATACATATTTTTGCAAATACATATATCCTCACAACGAGAGATAGCTCACACCCTTATAGTACACAAGGACTTCACACCTAACCCAAATAGGGTAAAGAAAAGCAAAGACAGAGCTACTGTAGATGCCATTATATAGCCGAGTAACTGTATTCATCTTCTTGAGGTGGCTGAGAAAGAATTGTCAAGAACACAAATACCCCAAACAAGACTGTGACAATGGCAGTGAAGTTGACAAGGAAGGCCTCCGTGCCATATTTTGCGAGACCAGAGTTCTGGAGGAATGTAAGCTTTTCGAGGTATCCTAGTGTAGCGGTGCCAACTACTAAAACGTACACGAAAATGCCAAACAGAACGTGCCATGGAAGTGACTCGCTTCTGAGTGTTGTTGTACCCCCGGGATAGAAGAAAATGATGAAACCATAAATCCACTGCAAATTAGAATAGAATTAGAATAGGAGATCCTGAGGAGAAATAGAAAGAACTAAAGTTTAGTTTGATGGGATCACAGAAAGGAAAGGAGAAAAAGGTCTCTATTTAAGAAGTTGCACAAGAGGCTTCAAAGATATGATAAATTAGCCCAATATGACAAATGAAAAAACCATGGTGAGTAAAGCACATTAAGTACTTGTCTAGGTAATATGTTTCTAGGCCTAAATATGGGTTTAGCTCCAAAGTCTGCATAGTAGCAAGATTTTCATTTGTGACAAACCAATGTTCAGAAAGCCAGAGATGCGTATCAAGAAATCAAAGGGAAATCCAGCTTCAACATTAATCAGCTCGTTTGCACTCAAGAAAAAAATTGAAGACGTAACAAAAGAAAATGAAACACATAAGTGATAAGGTACCTTTTAGCAAGGCAAGATTCAAGGACTTTCATAAGCAATACAAAAAACATAAGTTCCAAATGAGCATTACATTTGGTTAGAGTGAAATGAAGTTTATATAATGGAACACTACCTGAATGCCATAGAGAACGATAACACCAATTCCAAGCCAAGAGTGCAAACTGTATAAATTAGCGATATTGCTTTCATTGTGAAACTTGAATGCTGTGTATATTCCAATTATGCCGAGTATGAGAGCAATAGCATGCAAAACTAGATGTATTAGTTTCTTCTCTGGCTTCTTCAATGGGAGACATTTGTAACTCATAATGGCTGCATTTAGGGAAAACACAGACAGAGAGAGCATAAAGAAGTCAATCATAAATTCATAATTAAGGCTAGATGTTCATTTAATATGTTATTATAACTTAGGAACTTGTTTCAATTACCTTCACCTCCAATGATGACTAATCCTATAAGCATTAAAACAGGATGTATCTGAGGACAAAAGAAATGAATAAGATAATAAATCGGCACAAACACAATGAACACCTTATATTACCAATACTTATAACGACATAGAACCAAGAAATTCCTAATAAGATTTTTTTTTTCTCAGCATTACAGGGGTTTTTTTTTAATCCGAAGTTCAATCGTTCCCAGCTTGGAGAAAAAAGGAGTATTATAGACAACTCTAAATGAAAATAAAATTCGCCAAATACTTGGAATTAGCCAATGACCTGGAAGTGGAAGGCTAACCTTCTAGTGATTTCACACATAATCCTTTAAATCACTTGTTATGCTTATACATGTCGTAATTCTTATTATTACTTTGACTAAAACAACCATCAAAAATTTAAAATGCTCTTGCAAATAGTCAAAACCTATCCAGTTAATCCGTCTGCAACTAATGACCTTCCAACCACAGACAACCTTCTTTTAAGATATTCATTTTATGGATAAGGTCTGACAACAATGGCAGCGCCTTCGTCTTTTTTGCATAAAGTTAGAATTGTGTGGATCTCGGACATTAAATTCTGGAAAATATGCCATCAACAAAGAAGGAAATAGTAGATAGAAATGAAATAATCAAATAACCGAAGCTGCCAATGGCCGAGTAGTCAAAGGAAGTTAGTAACTTTTGCTTAGAGTTTCCCAATCAAATTAGCATAGCACTTAATTGTGTTCTAATCCTAAACGAAAAAATAGAAACAAACTGTGTGTTGCTAGAGCAAAAACAGAATCAAGAAAGAATGCACAACAAGAGCCAACCAGGATGTAAATTGAAACAACTCAAGTAGGTAAAAACTGAGGTTAAATGCTCTTCCCCAGTTGCAAAAACTATATAGTGCTGATTACTACCCTCAATTCAATTCAAGTAAACGATGATCACACTAGAATAAACGTAGCAGATAGTTTTACAATTTTCAAACAGCAGAAAGTAGACTGGCTTACATTAAATATGAGATTTTTGTTTGGGGCTTCCCATGCTAAACCTCCTCTGAAGCTGATACACCAAATAAGCACCATAATCGCACCTACTATGCCCAAAAAGTGTGCCACGAAAGAAAAAGGCATCGCCTTCGTCCCGATCGCCATCTCTCTCTCTCTCTCTCGTCTCCACACGAATTTTTCTTTATCGTTCTCTTAAGGAATGGACGCTGCTCCTGTATTTGTCGTGCTTGTCATTCTTGAAGATTTGTGAGCCGTTGGATGAAGATTATTCTCCATTGTATTTGGATTTTGGACACGTGTTTACCTAGAAATGGGGGTGAATTGTTACCACGTGTTTCAGCTACCATAGGGGATTGGTGGCATTTTCTTGTTCAATAAAAGGGTTTTTCCTTTTGTAGGAAGTAGGTTCACATTATCCTTACAGACCTATCACGTGAGGTGGGTTCCACGAGGGACCTACCTCAATAAAAAAAGTAAAAAACCTACCCTCCATGCGAGGGTTCGGTGTCCGTGGGAATTCTATGAAAATCCTTGTACGTGCAGCTCAACTCTCGATAAAAACTTCCGATATTGGAATAATTTAACCCGTATTGCTAGTCTACTAATAAAAAAAAATTGTACTTTCTTTTTGCATAAACTATTTAGCCATGGAGGTTAAGATCCATAAAATATATGATTAAAAGTAATTGTTGTTTTTTATTTAAATTAAAATTTAGATTTTAAAGATTTTAATTTGTACCAAACATATGTTTATTAAAAAATTAATCTTTTTCAACTTTGGAATATATAATTCAACATTATGCATTTGTTTGGTTTAGCTGAAGAAATAAGAAAAATTAAGTCAAAATTAATTATTAATTTTAAACGGACATTTTATGAGATTCATTTAGTTGCACAGCGGTACCATGCCTTTCATTTAGTTGCAGACTTTGTCCAAATCTTTAATTCGTGTCATCCACGATATCAAATCTTTCATTTGTACACCCATGGTACCAAACATTTTTAAAATATCGTAGTTGAAGTCCAAATTGATGGTTATGTTAATTTGACCGTTAGTTGACCAAATAATTTACATTGACAATAA
Organism: Fraxinus baroniana; assembly: GCA_903798355.1. Taxonomy (NCBI): domain Eukaryota; kingdom Viridiplantae; phylum Streptophyta; class Magnoliopsida; order Lamiales; family Oleaceae; genus Fraxinus; species Fraxinus baroniana. Next base: position 9,474 of record CAIGRO010165048.1, on the reverse strand, counting down.
TTTTGACTTATTTTAAAAGGTTAAAATAGAAATTTTACATTTTTTATAATAAAGTAAATAAAATCAAAATAATTAAAATTAAAAACCAAAAAAATCAACTTCATCTTCTCCATCCACCCCACACATACCCACCCCACCCCATCCCATAACCATCACCATCATTGCTACAAGTTGGATCATTCATGCATTCTCTTTCTAAAAACTGATGCTGTAAAGAAACATGTCAAGATATTTTACTGTAAGCATGATAGTCAGCGCTGAAAATTCGTAAAAAAATTTGCCTTTCAAGATCCATTCTATTGCATCTATGCGTGCCTATAGAGAAGGAGGAGTGTGTTCCATCGACAAATGCGTCATTTTCTTTTCAAAAAAGGAGGTCAAAGCTTCATCTTCCGAAAACAAATATTGTTTTGTTAACAGATTAGGAAAATAGGATAGATTTCGACCCTCAAAATTGATTTTTTCGCTCCGTTCTTCAAATTCTCCCCATTTTTCTTCTTCACAATAAATGGAATCAAGCAAGGAGGACTGTGCATTTTCTTCTTGAGTCTTCGTCTTTATGGGCTTTGTTAATTGCTCACAATACAGTACAAAAAAAGTAAAGCCAACACCAACCAAGCCCATGGTTGCCATTTATGCAAAAAACTACCTTTAATTTGTAAAATTTAATTTCAAAAAGTAGAATTTGTTCGCTTGGTGGGTGGTGAGTAAATGTGTAGTAATTGATTACGATGGAGGAGGTGGTAGTAGTGGCGGTGGAGGAGATGACAGTGGCGATCATGGTTTTGGGGTGTGTTGGGTGGATGGAGAAGATGAAATTGATTTTTTAGTTTTTAATTTTAGTTATTTTATTGTAAAAAAAAATGTAAAGTTAACATATTAACCTTTTAAAATTAGTTAAAATAATTGTCAAAGTTAATTATTTGGTCAACTAACGGTCAAAATAATAGAAACCATCCATTTGGATTTTAATTGCGATATTTTGAAAAGGTTTGGTACCGTGAGTGGCACAAATAAAATGTTTGGTACCGTGGGTGACACAAATTAAAGGTTTGACAAAGTCTGTAACTAAATGAAATGTTTAGTATCGCTGCTACAATTATCCCTTAAAAATAATATGAAATACGTGCACGAGAAGGTGCCATGTTTCACCACCCTATAGGTTGTTACATGATTTAGCTCATATTTTACCTTAATTTTTTAAAATTTATTTTTAACCATACATTCTCCTAATTAAATAATTTTGCATGTGAACTCATATTTTTTCTTTACTTTTTAACTATATATTCTCCAAAAAATCACATTTCACAATTTAATTTTAAAAAATCTATACCAAACGTGGCTTTAGAGTAATTGGTAAAGATGTATTTATTTTTAGAGAAATTAGGATTAGCCATAGTTTGCATTTCAATTTTCAATTTTGAGTTCATTTTCAATTTTGATGGTCTATTTTGAGGTTATAGAAAAGGCATTTGATTTGTCATTTTGAAAAACTTTCTCAAGATAGGAAACTGAAGAACGGGTTTGATCTTTAATTTAAGAAATCATTTTATTATAATGTATTCAATGAATTTGTTTATTCAGTAAAACAAAATAATTTTATGCTAATGTATTATCAAGTAATATATACAATCAAAGTTGGTGAATCTTGTACATAAAATTTAGGATAATACTACTTGTACATTATGGCATCCATACCGGCACACCCTCCAATAGGGGGGTGCCACTTGTACATTACGACATCCACTATGGATGCCATAATGTACAAGTAGTGCTGGATGTCATAATGTACAAGTAGCACTACTCTAAAATTTATGTTACAAGTTTTGAAATAGTGATATTTTTGGAAAATGTATAGTTAAAAAGTAAGAAAAAGTTTGGAATCTATGTAGAATATTTAATGTGAGAATGTATGGTTAAAAATAAGTTTAAGGAAAAAAAAATTTATTTCAATGGTAGCGAAATAGGGGTTAAGTACAAATAAACGTGTAAAATATACTTCTAACTTCTTCCAACATCAAGTGAAGAAATACATCTAGAAGATTTTTTTAGTAGGTGAAGCAGTAAGGGAGGAATCGGAGAAAAGTAGTGAGTTTTGGAAATAAAATTCAACTTATCAAAAATTTGAGGACTAAATTACTCTTCAAAACTTGCAACAACCAATTTCTGAAGGTTATTGAGGTCGAAGGCAACATGGAAGTGTCTTCTGTCGTACTCTCCTCTATCGAGAATTGGTCTCTGGCAACTTTCAAGTAAAAGCGGATGCCGCTCTTTTGGTAGCCGTTGTTTGCTTCATCAGTTTAAAGTCGAAAGTGATCTAGAAATCAATCACGTTCCAAAAAAAATCTCAATATCGTATTCGGTATTCTAGATTTAAGAATTCAATTGGTTACAATTATTTTTTTAAGGAAAGACACAAATCGATGAATAAAAATTAGTTCAAATACTGGAAGTTTAGGGATCAAGGTTATGATGAAAAATGACCAAAATTGGACTAAAAACATGAAGCACGGACCAAATTCAAATAGGCAGGAAAATTCAAGGTCGACCATGGTTTACAAACATAATTTCTATATGGATAGTTCCACGAAAGTCTCACTAGTCTTTCCATTAATTTTCATCGTCTCCAAGATCAAAGGAATTGAATTACTTTTATTTTTAAATGTTAGGAGGTGTTTTCCAAAATGTTAAAAATATGTTTTAAAGTTTATGCTTTAAATTTAATCTTGTTTTCAATAAATTATTTTCAAAATACCAAATCTAACAAATTTTGATGTTTACAAAATTGAAAACAGCTTAAATATAATAATTCAAATGCCCTTTAAGCTTTTCTTTTGAGAAATTGGGTGAACCACTTATTTCTTGACTAATTTGGTATTTAAAAAATAAAAATAAAAATAAATTGGCATTTATTTTTAATTTTTTTTATTTACATTACTAAAAAACTACTAATTAGGATTTCAATTACCATATCTATAGAGAAAAAAAAATTATAATTATATAGAATGAGAGAGAAGGGCACGTCGTGGAGAGAGAAAACAAAAAAAGAAATTATAGAGAAAAAGAGAACTTACCTTTTTCGTAGTTTCCTCAATGTATTTCCTTCAACACAGAAATCTACCATATTACGCTCGATTTAAGATCGCACCATTTCTCTACATTGGTCACGCACGCCATATTATACATATTTATGTTGTTTATGCAACTACTAGCTATGATTGTGACTGTTTTCAGTGTTGAAATGTATATGTAATTGAAGTTACCATATTTGATATTAACTTACCGTATTTAGATGAAGTTATCAGATTGAGATGAAGTCGCTGTATATTCTCATACTTACGGGATTCAATTGCTCACCGGTTTGAGCACTTGTAAAATTGATTTCAGAGGTTTTGGGACCACACACTTGTTGTAATTGTTTTTTTATTTCTCTTCACGTGTAATTATTCTTTTTTTAGTTTGCTCCCCACTCCAAGAAGTTTGTATATATATTGTACATTGCTAATTGAAATTTATAATGAAAAAAATCACTGGTTCATCATCTTCATTCTTCATTCATATTATCTTCAATTTTAACTTGGTAACACTGCAAGTACTCTGATGCCTTCAATTGTGGGAGGTAATCAGTAGGCATCACTTGGGATTAATCTCTCTCAAGTTGCTCAGGTGAAGTTGGACAAAAACAACTTCCTTCTCTGGAAAAAAATGGTTATGCCAATCATTAGAGGGCACATCCTTGAAGGCTTCATTATCGGAGCAAAAATCTGTCCAGCTGAGTTTCTAGCTACTCAAACCACTGGTTTCGCTGGTACTACTGTGGAATTGATTCCTATGAAGTGGATGTCAACTAGCCAGCTACTGACGGGCTGGTTATACTCCTCAATGACGCCAGAAATTGCCATGAGAGTAATGGGGTCATCAAGCTCCTATGAACTCTAGAATGCAGTCCAGCAAAGCTTCGGAGTCATGAACAAATCAAGGATAACCTTCGTTATCAGTGAGCTTCAAAGGACTAGGAAAGGTTCCATGACAGTTGATCAATATCTCAACACCATAAAGCAGCTAGCAGACAATCTAGAAATTGCTAGAAAAACAGTTCCTCATGCTGATCTTGTTACCCAAGTACTGGCTGGCTTAGATGAGGACTACACTCCTATTGTAGTTCAAATTAACAATAGAGAATCCATCTCTTGGCATGAATTGCAATCAGTGCTTATGACCTATGAAAGTAGAATTGAACATTTGAATGCCGTGAAAAACAGTCTTGCTTCAGTAAACTTGAACCGATCATCAATTAACTTTGTGCACAGATCAAGTACAAATAGAAGTGGAAGAAGCTACAACACTAGAGGTGGTAGAACAGGGAAGGATGGAGGGGGGCTGGACAGGGCTGTAGCTCGGTCCAGCTCCATCTTTTTTTTTTTGGACAAGACCAGTTCAATTAAAACCTAACCCAATTATCATTATATTTCATTCATTCACAACACAAAATCAATTCGAAATCTTCATTACCTGGAGCAACCGAGGTGTCCCAGCCAATTCCATTATTCCTTTCAAATTTTCCACAGGTTGGTTTTTTCTTGCTGGTATAGGGAATTATATTTGGTATTTTCCCAGATGAAGTATTTTTCTTGCTGGAAATTGGAATGCTAGTTTTGTTTTGACTTTTGTGAGTTGTCTCTTAGACTCTTACTCTCTTTTTTGTTGAATTTATAGTGGCTAACTCCCTGCCGACTGGGCTGTCCCTAATTTTTTTCTTGCTAGTTTGCCATTTTTTTCTTGGTTTGGGCGGCGTTCGACAGTTCCCAATTCCAGGTGAGGTGAAGTTTTTTTTTTCTTACTGGTTGCCTGGTTTTGTTTTGCCTTTTTGTGTTGAATTTATACTATAATGGTCAATATAAATAGTGGATGTGGTCCTGTGGACATGTGGTGTACTGATGTTTTGTTTATAGTGGCTGCTGTGGACCTGTAGTGAGGCTCAAATCTATTTATTATGCTAATAAATTGGATAGTATGATTAGTATCAAATATCGTAGTCTTTAATTTCCATAAATGGTTGGTTTAATTTTTAAATATTACGTTTTTAGTAAAGGTAAATTAAAGATTTTAGTACTTAGTACTAAACAAAATGAACACACATTGTCTAGATTCTATTATAGATCAATATTATGTTTCAAATCCTAGTCAGGAACGACTTAAATAAATAATGTTCTATAATGAATTTTTTTTTTACATGTAAATTTTATTACATTGGCTATGCTAAGTACTTTAGCCCCCCCCCCCAACAAAAAATCCTGGATCCGTCCTTGTGGTAGAAACAAGAGAAGATGAGCAAGACCAACTAGCAGCAAGGGACCTTGTCAAATATGTGGAATGGGCAACCATCTAGCTGATAAATGTTTCAATCACTATGATGACAGATACATGGGTTCTAAACCTGATATGAACTATCAGAATAACTCATCAGGACCAACAACCCTTATTGCTTCACCTAACATTGTTGCAGACCCTGCTTGGTTTGCAGACTCTGGATCAAGTCATCATGTAACTGGTGAGAAAGGAAATTTGTTGGAATCACGTAAGTTTGGCAGTAAGGAGAGTCTCACTGTTTGAAATGGTAATAAGCTTCATATTTCCCACATTGGCACAAATCACTTGAGCACACTAAATAACAAGTCACTGGCTCTAAAAAATGTTCTGTTTGTATCTGAAATCAAGAAAAACTTGATAAGTGTCTCACAATTCTGATAATGATGTATTCATGGAGTTTCACTCTAGTTTTTGTGATGTTAAGGACAAAATGTCGAAGAAGGTGCTACTGGAAGGGAAGCTTAAGGATGGACTATATTAGTTTCAACCCCCAAGTTAAGATGAAAAGTCCTATTGTCAAGAGTCCTTTATCCAAAATAAACTAAACTCCTCTGTTTTTGCTGCTAAGTCTTGAGTGTCTGAAAACTTAACTCAATTCACTCAGTTTAAAAATCTAGTTGAAAACAAGTGGAAAGAAAAATAAAAGTATTTCAGTCTAATTAGGGAGGTGAGTTTAAAGCCTCCACTAACTTAGCCTTCCATTCTGGTATTGAAATGAAAATTTCCTACCCCATACCTCAGCTCAAAATGGTAGAGCTGAAAGAAAACATTGGCATATCACAGGGACTGGCATCACTCTTCTAGCTCATTCTGGCTTACCTCTACACTATTGGTGGGAAGACTTTCACACAGCCATATCTTATTAACAGACTACCTACACCAATTCTCAATAAAATATTACCCTATGAAACTCTACATCACCAACAAGTTGACTACGAGTCCCTTAAAGCTTTTGGATGTACATGTGTTCCTTGCCTTAGGCCCTATCAAGATCATAAGTTCAGCTTTCATTCCACCAAGTGTGTCTTTCTTGGTTTCAATAACTCACATAAAGGTCACAAGTGTCTCAGTCCTACCTATAAGATATATATCTCAAGACATGTTGTTTTCAATGAAAATGAGTTTCCCTTAAAATCTGGTTTTCTTGATAGAAATAGTGACTTGCAAACCAAAGACACCATTATTCACTATCTACCTTTCAACACCTTCCAAACCCTTGATCCAACACATTAAGCTGATATAGTTCATCCTGATGTTTCTCCAACAAACAGGCCTTTTAGACCTCAACAGCTTGAAATGTCTGAGAATGAGATTCAAGGAGTAAATGAAAATGAAATGCAAGAAGATAATGGAAGTGGAATGATAAGAGAAGGTTATACTCAAATTGAAACTTAAGGAATTGCAAGTGCTGGTGAAGAGCAAACTGCTGAAGCAAATAGTGAGCAAAATCAGAATGCATCCAAGTTGAACAGAAAAACATTGAACATCCTATGGTTACCAGAAGCAAAGTAGGTATTTTCAAACCAAAATTCTACTCAACCCACTGCCAAGAACACAGAACAAGGCACAATGATTTTGAACCTAATGATGTACATGAAGCTTTAGCAAGTAAAGACTGGAGAAATGCAATGACAGATGCATATAGTGCCCTCTTAAAGCTGCTACCTTAAGAATTATCCTCACACTTACAGTGTCAAGAGGCTGGAGCATCAGCTATGTAGATATCAATAATGCCTTTTTAAATGGCAAGCTGAATGAAGAGGTGTACATGAGCCAACCTGAAGGTTTTGTAATTGAAGCTAATCCTAATTTTGTGTGCAAACTTGAAAAGGCTCTTTATGGATTGAAGCAAGCACCTAGGGTATGGTATGACAAGCTCAACAAAACACTTCTAGAATGGAAGTTCATAAAGTCTAAGGCAGATAGTTCCTTGTTCTTCCACATGAATCAAAGGTAAGTAATTTTTGTTCTCGTATATGTTGATGATATAGTGATAACCTGTAATGATCACTAAATATTGCAAAGCTTCATTGACAACCTGAACAAGCATTTTGTACTAAAAGATTTTGGTGAGCTGCATCAATGCTTAGGTATTGAAGTGAGAAGGGATGAGTCAGGAATGTATCTCAACCAAACTAAGTACATAAAGGACTTGTTAAAAATGTTCAATCTTGAGCATCTCAAGCCTTGTGCAACTCCAATGTCCGTTGGCAAAATCATATCCAAAGATAAAGGAGGGAAAGTGAATGATCCATTTCTGTATAGAAGTGAAATAGGAGGCTTATAATACTTGGCTCATACAAGGCTTGACATAGCATTCTCTATGAACAAACTTAGCTAATTTCTGCATAGTCCTTCAGACATACACTAGAAAACTGTCAAATAAAAAAAAAAAACTCAGATACTTGAGAGGTATAATTGAACAAGAATTATGGATCCAAAGAAGTGAAAGAATAAGCATAACATGTTTTGTTGATGCTGATTGGGCTTCTTGCCCTAATGACAGGAGAACGTACCTCACAGAAGCTACAAAGTTACTTTACTGCTTTGACAAGTTTAAGCTTGTCCAAATTCCTAGAAAGGAAAACAAACATGCAAATTCTTTATCAAAATTGGCAAACTCAAAAGACGTAAATTGTTTAAAACTATTCCCGTAGAATTACTCTTGAAACCATCAATGGACCATAAAAGGAAAGAAATCATATGGATACAAGTTGAGGCTTCGTAAATGAAGATATCATTTCTTATTTGAAAGATAAAATGCTACATAAAGATAAAAAGACACCATAAAAATTGCAAACAAGAGCTGCTAGTACACGTTGCAAGGTGCATCCTGCTCAAGCGAGGTTATACACTCCTTCTGCTTAGATGCATTAATGAGGACGAAGCCCTATACATAATGAAAGAGATCCACGAAGGTGTATGTCGTAACCACGCAAGTGGACACTCTCTAGAACAAAAGATATTTGAAGCAGAGATATTATTGACCTAACATGAGAAAAGATCCAATAAACTTTGTCAGAAAATGTGACAAGTGCCACGTTCGTATAACTTCCTTGCCAACCTATATAAGAGTTGGTAACTATCAATGGCCCGTAGCCCTTTTCTGAGTGGGAAATCGGCTTTGCATGACTTTTGTCCTGGGAAAGATCCAATATAAGGTTCACAATAGTTGCAGTGGATTATTTGACAGAGTAGGTAGATGTTGAACCCCTTATAAACATCACCGAGGCCAACACTTGCAAATTAAAATGGAATAACATCATATGCCAATTCGGGGTACCCGATTCAATAATTTCGGATAGCGAAACACAGTTCTGATAACCCAAGAATAACTAACAAAGAGGGGTGAATTGATTTTTAAAACTTTTTTCGAAAAATTAATCTAAATTCAATCAAGTAAAGACTAAATAGTTAATTTAAATAGTAAGGAAAAATATAAAAGCGATAAGTAAAAGGGAGAGATGATGCAAATGATATAATTGTATAGGTTCGATCTAAAGTGATTATCTACGTCATTTGTTACCCAACTCTTCGGCACGAGCAATGCCTTTTCACTATGTTGTTGACATATGGTGCAATCCAACCCTTTACAACGCTTTCGATGACTTACAAACAAGGAGTACCGATCCTTATACAATGTTAAGTTTTACGAGACTTCAACATGACCCTCACTATAGAGCTTTACGGAACCTCAATATGACCCACACGATGACTTACAATAAGGAACACCAATTTTTATACAATGTTGATCTTTAAGGGACTTCAACACGACCATCACTTTATCAAAGTGATTTTACTATGAAATATCTCTCTTGATAAATAATGCAAACAAGTTAAGTACTAAGAGATGCAACACTTCAATGAATAGTGATAAATGATAATTTAAGTGTTAGATGAAAAACTTTGATGAATGTAATAATAAAAAATTAGATTGTTCCATGAGAAGATGAAGAAGAAATAAATACAATGTATGTTCAAAAATCTTTTCAAGATATATCTCTCTTTAATGAACGATTGTAATAAATTAAGTACTAAGAGAGAAATGAGAAACTTTGATGAATATTATGTTTATAAATTTGATTCAATCAAAATTTCAATATG
>CAIGRO010165002.1:0-18064 GCA_903798355.1 Fraxinus baroniana | reverse complement strand
GCAAGTTCGATTGTGCCCCCCCCCACCCCCCCACCCCCCCAAATGTTAAAGTTCTGCGTCCGCCCCTGTGTGCAAGTCACTCGATTCAACCTTTCTTATAATTTCTAAAAGTTATTTTTAAGCCACTATTTCAACGTTGCAGATTAATTTAGCCCTTGTTTGGGCTCCATTAATTTTAAAAATGCATTCTCTCTCTTCTTTTTAACCAAACATTTTCCAATAAAATAATATTAAACGTAAATCCAAAATTTGCCCTTTTTAATCACACATTTTTCAAAAAATTACTAATACAAAATTCATTTTTCTTCAAAAACTATTTATAATGGAGCTCAATCAAGGGCTTAGGTGTGATCTATCTGTATTCAAGCTAAGTTTCTGCACACAATCAGCACATTATTTGACCATTCGAGCACAGTTTCTGCACACAATCAGCACATTATTTCCTCAATCATTCAACTTATTTGTATGCAGAACTTATAACAGACTTTTCCTGTTTAAACATCCAAAAGTTGCAAAACTGACTTATTCAGATAATTAATGTAAACCTTAAATGTATAGCAACCAAAAACAAGATATGTAATCCATGTTAAAACAGAAAGACATATTTAAAGAGAGCTTAACTGAAGCATCTCGAAACAAGGTAGATGCCCTACTTTCTTGCAGACTCTTTCCTCAAAGCATCTTTTGTGACCCTCTGTCTCTTATGTCCTTCCACATTACCAGAGGAAGGTCTTTCTTTCGTATCATTCCTCTTTCTCAATTTCAAATCCTTTGCACAGATGGTGTACTGGTTTCGTGCATCAGGAATGCTGAAGTCAGCAGGGTTCTGGTTGAGTGTGCAAACATGTTCTTCCATCCTAATTCTCAGTGGCTGGGGAGTTCCAGGATTGGTGGATTCCTCCAAGTCAATGGACATTGATGGAATGACGTCTCTATGAGATTGTTGAGGGACAATCTTAGATCTTGATGGACCAACACCTAAGCTCTCTCGCAAAGATACTTGACCTGTAAAACCAAGAAAAAATGAGAAATGAATCTGCAGTGGCGAGAATTCAAATGAAGACTTTAGCATGTTAAGCACTCAAGGTAAGACGGAGGTTTCTTAAAGCTTTCGAAAGTACCATAAATGCCAAACGGTAGCACTGGGAATTCTTTTAAATGGTGATGCTGAGGAAAGAAAGATCTACTCAGGGCATTCCATTTCTCATCCCCATTAAAACTTGGATGGTGTGTGCAGGGAGAAAAGTCTTTATAACGGAAACTTTCCATGCCAACATTGAAAGAACTCCTCGATATCACACCTTGATTCATCAAAGATAGCAACTGCATTGCCGGAATAGCATCATTGGAGTAAGAATCTAATGAGCCCATTGATTTTGGGCTGGGCTCAATTCTCCCCTGTTTGAGTAATGACATATCATGCGCTGCCAGTTTTGCCTCATGACCCTTTATGTCACTGATGGTCTTTCCTTTATGCTGCGAGTCAACGAATGAATGTGTCCTTTTATTATTAGACTGAGTCGAACAGTTCTTGGGAATTTCAAGATGAAAAGGCACATTATCTTTGCTAGAAGACCACAGTGGTTCTGCTCCTTTCCCGAGTCTTGATCCGGTTATGTAGGAACCTGAAGCGGAAAATGGTGGGTTGCATTGTTGATTCTGCAGAAAGGAATTGAAGAATGACCTCTCTTCCAATTTGCCCATGTCGAACTGATTTCCACTTAACCAACCAAAACGGTTATGATTGCCCTGGTCAACACTTATATTGCCACTTTCTGGATTCACAGTATTTCCCCTCATGTTGGGGAGCAGAAAATTAGTCCCGATTGAATGTCCATTGCCATGTAGTGCAGGAGACCCTCTTCGTGTTCTATTGGTTCCCTCGTGGAGGATGATATCTCTTGAATTCCCAAAAGCCCTTTCATGCTGGTTCTTGGCCATGAGCTCAACTATTTCCATTGGTATATCATCTGACAGTCCAAGTTCACTACTTTCACAAGTCTGTTGTTTGTTTTCTGGCCCAGAAACTCCCAGTCCTTGACTCTCTCTTGCTTTCTCCTTGATGTAGGAGGCAGAAATATCCTGACAAAAAAATAATAATAATAAAATATAATGAAAAACAGCAAAAACCAAGTTAATTATACTGAATCAAAACAATGAGATTACCAGAAATAAAAGTAAAATAAAGAGATTAAATGGCAATAACAAATTGTCGATAGAAGTTCCTAATCTCATAAAATTAAGCACAAACTGATTAAAAAAAACTCTCAACAGCTTGAGATAGCCTCAATTTACATTGAAGTGAACTCATAATCAGACAAACATTCAGCACTCAATCAGTAACTCCTTAAAAACTTTTCATAAGAACCTGACACAGAAATTTAAGTTATCAGACAATATAATGTGGTTTTTACATACATCATCTAGAACATGCAAAAGATAAGTTTTAGTGGTGCCATCATGTGTAGTTACTAATATTTAGACTATTGTAGCATGCTTTCAGTTCCAGTACTAACGATTGGCTCTTATATTGGGGCCTGACTAAGAGTTTTATGGCATTGTTGGCAAAATCAGATATAATGTTAAACAATTTTGTGGAGTACGAGAATTGCATGTAATAAATAATAAAACATTAACAATGAATAACTGATAACAGTAAAGAAGACTTGGAGTACCAAAGTGTCATGCATAGGAAAACTCTCATTTCCAAAAAGAGTAGGTAATTCCTCTCCCATTGTAGGGGTAAATGTCTCATTGAGATCCAATGGTAACACTTTCCTCCAAGGGTGCTTCCTCGGAATGCCCATTTGCTGTATGAATGACGTCTGCTGGTTGGAAATTCTTTCAACATCCATGACATTGTTGAGCGAGAGACTTGATGCCAGTTTTCCATTGATCTTGCCTTCTCCCGTATTCATATTGCTTGGAGGCATGAAAGTAGTTTGATCAGCTTCAACTTCCGGCCTCTTATTCTTGGACAAACAAGAGTTTCTCTCTATATGTTGTCCAGATTGAAAACACTTTAAACTTTTACTCGTTTGTCCTAAAGTCGAAGGAATATCTGCCAACTTACAGAAACTAGTATCTCCAATAACAGCATGTTTGTGCAAATCCACAGTGCTGATCTTGGGCACTTCTCGTGCAGGGATTGTTCCATCAACAATGTGGATATGCCGTTTCTTTTTACTGGAATCAAGAATTTTCCTTTTCCTAGTCTTGATCCATCGAGTCTTTGTTCCAAGTTGCGAATCCAATTTTTCCAAATCGTCCCCTTCTGATTTGGAGTCAGAAATTTCAGGTATTCTGTCTTCTACATGAGGATTTTTTCTTTTCTGAACAACTTCAGGGATATCTACTGCATCCTTAGGGGCTAAAATTGCTCCACACTTGTCAGACACAATGTGCATTCCGCTGTATGAAGCACGTTTGATTCTTGGGGTCCCACTTTGTGAACTTTTTTCGGCCTGCAATATATCAGCCAGATAACGCAACTTTTGTTTCCTCCTATGCGGCAGTCCACTTGAATTATCATCACTTCCAGATGATAAATTATTTGGCTCACTGTCTTTGATGGAGGAAATTCCAGTTACACAAGCTACACCAGAATTTAAGGTGTTGCTCTGGATCTCAACCTCGGGACATATATCTCCATCATCAATCATCCAGTTGCTTGGCTTTGGGACATTGCTTTCTCTATGATCAATAGAATCTGTTATGAAAAAAAAAATAATATATGTATATATTTTCATCATTGGGACAACAATAAGCAGTTTCAAAGAATACAAAGTTGCTATCAAATAACCTGACACATTTGTTTCCTCCCCTCGATTGTGCAATGCAGTAGCTTGCATAACATAAAAACTAGGATTGTTACATTCCGTTTCTCTAAAATCTGCTTCATTTTTGCTGCCTGCATGGACAGTTTGGACATTACAGATTGAAACATGGGAAAAAGTCGTTCAAGCTCAAAAAAGATATGTTTAAAATAATTAATATAAATATTAAATGATGAATAGTTACAAAAGGAAGTCATTTAGCACTGTAGTCAAATGTATAGATGAACTTACCTATGGTAGTTTCTTCGACGGGGCATGGATTCAAGTTTGGGATATTATTATTAGGATTATTATTTTCTGCAACTCCAAAGTCTACCGGCCCATGGTTATTACCTGCAAAAGCAATGGAAAAAATACGAAAAAGGAAACATTAAAAACTTGAGCCGAACCTATAGATACAGTGATGCAAATGAAAGTTAAAGTACTAAAATAGTGCAAGTATGTACCAAGAATTTTTCTATCTCTAACTTCAGTATTTGTTACATTCTCACTTTGTGAGTATGATCTATCTTTTTCTCCACCTTTTACACAAGCAGTTCTGCACCTTCTATGAGCCGGCATTGTTTCTGGTGTAGTACTCTCAACAGTACAGTTTAAGCACTGCCACCATCTAAATTTTGGGGCGTATAATGGAGCAAGATTATCCTCCAAAACACCATCGCCAGCTTCTGAAGCAAATGGAAAACAAAGTTTCCGATCCTTTCTCCTCATTTCAGCAACATATCCACTGCATCCACAGCAGGAATTGAGTCAGACAAATATTCTCTTTGTTGTTTTCTACATCACTCGCATATATACACAACATCAAGATTCTACTCACTTGTGTATGTTCATAATTTTTAATAAAAAAAAAAAGGATTATGATAATGAACTATAGCAAGCATAAATCAATTTCATTGACTATCAGTATCAATTAACCCCATACTAGTTAAGCATCATGCTATGTCCAATTAGAGATTATTCCAGATCAAATCTTGAAAGGACATAAAAGGGACAAAACTTAATGGGGGAAAAATAGGAATGCTAAATTGTACAAATCTAACTAAGCTCACAGTACATGGGAATTTCACAATAATCATGTATCCCCAATGTAAATACACTAGCAGATGCAACTATCATGTACCTACATTAATGGGATATCATACATTGCAAGTATGCATAACAGCAGACAGAAAGCACGCATAAATTAATCGTGCAGAAGGCGTGCACTAACTAGGAAAAAATTACAAATTAACCAAAACAATCAAGGTTGAAATGAATTAAGCAAGTGGTACAAGATGTTGGAAATTTAAATGAAATGCTCACCGTATTGAAAAATGCCCGTGCGCTGGTATCTCAATTTCTTCCACAGGAATACTGAGGTCTACAGCTATTGAGTTAATCTGAACAAATGATCCTAAAGAATTTGGTGCAAAAACAGAAGAGTTGTTCCTCATGTGATTTTCTTCAAGAACCACAATACTCTTGTCCATTTCAGAAACAAGACCTAAACCAAAAGAATGAATAATTAATCACATATGTGCATAAATTAAGTTTTACAATCCTTATATACATTGCCTACTCTCCTAAAAGTTCAAAGATTAACTTTAGATCATGTTAAAGGAACCAAACTTTAAATCACGTTAAAGAAACTTATATTTGAATGTCCATAGTGAATGCTATCACATCCAATCAAAGTACAGAAATTTAAAAGATACTATATATACACAATTGCAAAAATGAACATAAATGGTTACAATTTATACGATAGAGCACAAGAACCGCACGAGAACAGCGCAAAGCAATTAAAAGTGACTGTACCAATTGGCGGTGCAACTCAAATATGATTGAAACCCTAGTTTACAGTGACAACAAGAACAAAGCTGGATCACATAATATATTTTTGTCCGCATGCGATACAATAAATATACAGCCAAATGCACCAAATAGACAGCGAAGGAAGACATGAAATTAAAAGAGAAGGTAAAGCAATTTTAGGGTTTCCTTTAGGTGAAAATTGTCAACAGATCTATCTCGGCAAAAAAAATTTATACGCATAAGGTACAATAAATATAAAGCCAAATGCACCAAACTGACAGCAAAATTAGCGCAAGGTAAACCAGATTTAGGGTTTTATTAGGGTGAAAAACGCTAATAGATCTAACTTTTAACAAGGTACAAATAAAGATGTGTCGACGGCTCAAAAATTGAATCAAAACCCATTAAGAACTCAATTATAACACAGAGAATGAAAGCCACATATTAGCACCAATTCCAATGCCTTCAATTAGGGTTCACCAAATCACAAAACGTTTCTATCATTCTAATGGACAGATCCAGTTGATACAACCTCTACGGAATAAACTGAAAGTACCATAAAATGATAACAACAATCAAAAGAAATCAAACCCAGAAATGGCACAAAATAAATGGACCAGCAAAAATGAATGCAGACCAATCAGTTCAAGATAAATAGATATATACGAGGCAAAGATGAGCTCAAGGCAGCTAAACCTCACCCAAATCCACGCAGGAAATAACACTCATAAACGACAAAAGTGAAATTGAATCACCAAATAAAGAAAGAATATCAGAAAACAAACCTTTGGTTGAACAGAAAAATCAAATCCAAACCTCCCCAGACCCAGAAAATTCCCTCCACAGCTCACAGCAAAACCGGTACCATGTGCTAGAATACAAACCGGAGAATCTCTATAAAAGATTTTCTGCGACTGATTTACAACTGGTTGTGAGGAATTCGAGTGCGAAATATTATAGAACCCTAACGTTTTAGGTTTGAAAATTGAGGAGAGAGAACTAGAAATGTCTTAACAGAGAGAGAGAGAGAGAGAGAAAGAGTGAAAATGAAGGCAAACTGGAAGAGCGAGAGAGTGTTATATTTTTTATCTTTTCCTCAAAGAAAGGCTTTTTAGTGTGTGTACGGTTTGTATAGGAACGTACAAAAGCATTAATAGTAATTTTTTTTTTCCTGAATACACATGCAAAGGGGAATTATCACTATAGGTCACTCCATTTACATTTGTTTCAATTTGGACGCTCAGCTTACAGTTTTATTACAGTTTTAACCATTTTCCTACAAGACCAATGCCATGTGGATAGGGGTGGCATTTTTACACCGAACGGTCCAATCAATACCATAACTTCACCAATCAAACGATCGATCGAATTCCAATTCCAATTAAAATTGATCCTATTCTAGATCTAAGAATCAAGAAACGAACGTTTGTGATCTGAATTTTCAAAGTTAATTACGAAATCGAATTTTGATGCGATTTTTCAAAAATATTTTTAATTAATCTATCGATTAAAGAAGGATTTGTATGATTTTACATTAATTAATACATACTTAGAATAATCAATATCTTTATTTTTTAAAACAATGGAAAACAAACGTAAAAAGTGAAATAAGAAAATTTATGTAACAGTTTATTTCCGAACATATTGAAACGAAATCATTCAAACAAATTAAAAATTCTTAAATTACTCATTCATCCACGTAGGACTGGCAATTAATTTTGGTCACGTGTGTCGTGTGTAGACAAAAATTGAAGGATCAAATTGACCTTCGGTGACCAATGTAAAATAAATTTGAAAGTTTACTGACCTACAGACAAGTTTGCCCACTCTTAAAATAGAAACCATATCCAATCAGAATATGCCAGCAACGCAGTTGGATTGGATTCTTATTACCACCCAAATATGCGTTACAGAAACCCTAGTCAAACGAGAGTCCGAAATCGTGACCCACACGCACTACCTTTCTAAAGGTAAATTAACATTTGACAGTGTCTTGTCAAAGTGGGCCCACGCACTAAACTGGGTTATGATTGGTGCGTGCATTCACCGGTTGAACATGCGTGTGTTTTTATTAGTGTGAAAAAGAAAACCCTAAAGTTTTTGTGGTAATAAAGAAAGTAAAGTGGAGATAACCCTAAAAAACCTAAATTCCGTTATGACAACCGTTAAGGCGTCGTATTAATTACTAAAGAAAAAAAGGAAAGAAATTAAATTAGGCAAAAAAAAGGTGTTAGGGTGCTGGAGGTTTGCATGGCATGGAAAATGAAATTCGTTTTACTTGTAATTTATTTGGTGGTAAAGAATTTATTCTATTTTTCATTTAATTATTATAAAAATCTAGTATGATGAACGGCGTTAATAACGTGCACTAGTAACGTAAGATTTGCAGTAGAAGTATCCTATGTGGGACTTAAATTTAATTTATGAGGTATATCTGATTCGGAAGTGTATTTTTCAACCGTCATAAATGATGACAGTGATGATTGTGCAAGTAAATGGAAGCGGTGTACTTTGCTTTATCATAAGGAATAAATATTATTCTCGATTCTATAAAGTTGCCAAGAATTAAATCGTGAAGATGAGAGCCGGTACATTTATATGTAAGGTCATAAATTCGAGAACTCTTTTGACAGCTAAATATATTTCGTTTCAGACATCTTTTACTTTAATATTATATCATAGAGAATTAAATATATTCATTGACACAATAACTTATCAAGATGAGAATGCGTGCTTATGTACAAATTGTCCAAAAACCAACCTAAATTTTGATTTTTCTTATTTATACCCGATATCAAACAAAACATAATATTATCTCCAATCATAAGTTCTCTATAAGGCTATAACATAAGAGCTCTTGGTTGTGGTGGGCCATCGTTTGCCAGGTCCTCGAGTGCCCATCATACCACGTAGTTGTTGCACTAGGTTGACCCGAGACTTGACTTTTTGAATCTAGAACTCGCGCTCGTCTTTGGATTTGCCAACTCTTCGTGTTTATACGTCCAAATGAGGTGCTACACTCAAGTCATGATTCTATTTACACATAAAGTATTCTTGTGTTGCAAATGAGGTCAGAAATAAATATATTGGTCGTGACACGGGTTATTCTATTGATCTAGAATTAATTTATTAATTCTTTATTACATTAATTTTTCAATACATTTTTTATTGGGGACGATTTGAAATGTTACCATGAGTTCTTACATGTCTGAAACTATATTATCGACCTCGCTAACATCTTTAAGGGGACAAATTAACTAATAGGCAACAAATTCAAGGTGCGTATTAATCAGCAACTTTGTAACATAAAAGACGTTTGTCTGTGTAAAATTGTACTGAATGATGACCATGACAATGTTGGTCAAATAAAATGAAGTACGAATTTGTTTTTCCAGTATTTTGTCTTTTCATAAGGAATAAATATGTGTTTTCTATTTTATAAAGTAATTGTAGCGAATACATAATGATGTCCTAACTTAGCTCGGCCAATATAACTTGTTCGATGCATAAAAGAGGCTCTTCAAGATCCAAATACAACAAGGTCGTGAATTGAGGTACCTTCTGAACAATTAAATATATATATATATGGACTCGAAAGTGGTGATGGGATGACCCACTCAGTTCCCCACCCCCGAAAGAACTTTTGTGCTTCTTCTACTAAAATAATGGTTACCATTTCAAATTTGTCTTCTTCAATTCACATATCATTCTTGAAATCTTCATTTACCACATGCAAATATACATAAAATAAGTTCCATAAAAGTTGATTATTGTGTTTGTCAATAACGTTGAAGACATAAATTTACTTCCATTGGCAATTTTTTTTTTCCATGGCATTGTGCTTTCCAAAACGAAGCCTTCACAAGATAGAAGTACATACTTACAAATAAATGGAAAAGGGGCTCAGGGCAAAGATTATTCAATTTTGTTATAATATATATATTTTTTTTTCATTACACAAATCGTGGCATGTTTGGAGCAAGAATTGTGTTCCGTGTCGTGCCTCGACACAAAACTTCCAACTCCATTGACAGGGGAAACCTGCCAGAGTTCTAAGCAAGGCCCACCGGGATCAGGATATGCTATTTTTTAGGTCATCGTTACTCAAATAATAATGCTACTTTCTCACAAAGTAGGTGACATAATAGGTATTATTTTTGAGCCATCGTTACTCAAAAGGTATTACTTTTACTTTTATGTTGCAATGTAGAGAACATTATTATTCTATTTGGTAAGCAACAATGGCTGGGTACACGACGACAAATGGATCCATTCAAATTAAATAGATTTTGGTAATAATTCTGAATTTAAAAATACGACCTACTATTAGAAATTGGGTGGAGCAGAGATAAAATATTTCAATTTGCTGCCCATTTTAATCATTAGGAGAATTTGAATTTTTCGTCACCAATCTTTGCAAACCACCACCAGTTACCGTCGCAACCACCACTGCTCCCACAATCCACAAGCCATCACCACCTCCCCTAAAGATTTGTCAAACTCCCATATGTGAGAGGAAAAGAAAGGGGGTTCTCATTTATTCTTCTTCTATAGCTTTTCTGATATCTTCTTACAAATTCGCATTTTTTCAAAATGGATTCTCAATTCAATCCTCAAATATTTCTGGGTTTGTCTCGAAATCTTGATCTTTTCCTACCTTTATGCTAGCTCTCCAGAGCCCACTTGGCGGAGGAAGACGGTGGTGACACGGTTGGCTTCTTGGCGGTGATGAGAGGTGTTTTGGCAAGCTTAGCCGCATGCACGGCGGAGGTGGGATAACAAATGGAAGTAGTGGGGGTTAACCGACAATGTGGAATGGTGGTGGGATTGAAATACGAGGGAGAGAGATTGGGATTGAAGGATGATTTGGAGGATAAAGAAGCAGTATTTGATAGATCAATTGTTGTTAATTTCTTGATTTAATAGCTTCTAATGCTGATTCTCTTTGTTTTCTCTCTCACCTAACTCTTGCTCTTCGAGAAATGTAGAGTGAAAGACACTGTGTGATTAATATATGAAATTTATATTATATGTTCTTGTTTGGTAAAAATAAAAATTTAGATTTTAATTTAAATTAAGGTCGATAATTAATTTTAATCACACATTTCATAGAATTCACAAATTTTTAACCTCGCACTTCATCATTTTTTTTAATCAAAATCTATTAAAATCTGATTTCAATCCTTAAATTATTATGCCCGTAGCAAAGGGATTCTCACATTGATCGACTCGCATCGATGATCAATTCATATTGTGATACCAATATCTTAATAGCATTACATTAGTATTACTAGTATGTACATTAATTAGTGTGAGTACATATGCCATGTTATTTACATAATCATTTTATTTGCAACATCATGTTACTTGCTTCATACTTGTAAGTTTGATCTTATTATTATTTTACTTTATCTTCACGGGTATTTGGAGAGATCAAATGGGCCCCAATTCATTTGTATATATTTCAAGTTGGTTTAATCCATATTAGAGAAAAGATGTTATTGAGACTTTGGTAAATCATAACGTGACAGCTATTTCCAAGTCTATACGTAAAGTCTCGTCTCTTCGAGATAGTTTGTAAAGCCCTCGCTTATTAGAGCGGCTCATATTTCAGAGGCTATCTATAAGCCTTCATATCTTGAAAACTATTTATAAGTATTTATTTGCTCACGATAACTTATATTTTCAAAGCAATTCGTAAGCCATCGCCTAATCGACAACTTACATTTCAAAGTTTGACCAACACATAAATTTATAACTCGGACTTAGGGAAAACTAATGTCACATTTATAAATTACATGGCATCCACGTGGCAAGGGGATCCACATTGATCGTCTTGACAACGATGATCAATTGGATTGGGCCAACCAAATCAAGTAGCATCATCTTGAGCTTGGGCCCATTCTACTAAATCTATCTTGACCTAATTTATTCCCTAAATAAGATGATTCCATTTATACTTGAGGTAATGTTCTTCTTGTAAAGTCCCGATTTTATATTTTTAAGTTAGTTGGTATGACCGTCTAAGAAACGAATTCTGGAGGCTCGACCCATTTAAGGTAATGAAAGTCCATGATATAAATTATTTAAAAAGCCAAAGATTTAAAATATTAAATTTAAATAAATTTGAATACAAAGATTTAATGAATAATTGCATTGCCACAATGGTCATTTGCATGATATTTCATATAGGCAATCCAAGTTCGAATCGTTCATATGTTTTTATAAAGTAAAAAATAAAAAATAAAATTGGAGTTAAAAACTCTTCTTTTTCCATATTAAAGTACGATTATATCAAGTTAATTGGAAGGAATAATTTCTTGTTAATGAACATTTATAGAAAGATGTTACAAGTCGCGTAAACAATTCATTTTCATTCATTTTTCACCATGTAGATATTTTTTTTGTATAAGTTTTTTCTTATAAGAATTTTTCTTAAAATTTAAACTCTTCAAATTCCCACTTAAAGATTCAATTTAACAAGATTTATGATAACACAAATCTCCAATTTAGTTTTTCACTAAAAATGAGGTTACGAAAAGAGGAAGGTCATTTTTTTACCACACCTCTCCTTAAAGCCGAATTTTACTTCTATTCCTCTCGAAATTTGTGTTAATTTTAGATTATTTACAAGAAGTGTTACAACAAGTTTGATAATTCAAGACAGAAGATTTTTCATTTCATATCAAGAATCAAGGTAGCCGGTACTAATTATTTACCATTTTTCATGATATAAAGGGTGCGCCAAGTAGTATAAGTTTTATTGAACTTAAAGATCACACCTTCTATGTTGACCATTTTCGGATTAAAAGATGATTGAAGAAAATCCGGAAGGAGAAAGGCACTTCATTTGTATTGTTAGTCACATTTGAAGAATTTCTAATTCTTACTAGTTATGATTAATTTGTAGAATATGTTAGTCTTTATTTATTTTTTATTGGGATGTCAATTTGACTCGTTATCTCGGATGACTTGTTACTCGGCTTGAGCATTTGGACATCTGACCAAGCTCAAGCCGACCCATGTGGCTCGACGAGTTCACATGTCGGCCCGTGAACAATTACATGCATTCTTGTATAAATTTTTAAAATTTTTTTAATTTGTTTTTTTTTTTTCACATTTTAGGACTTAAAAAAATCAAGTAGTCTCGGTTCGGTTCGAGGGGTGAGACATTTTTTACTCGAGTCGACTCAACTCAACTTATTTACATCCCTACCTTTTATGGACTTCCCAGCTTTTTTTCTTAATGTGAACATTGAAATTTTAATTAATTTAAGTATGCATTTAATTAAATTGCTAAATAAGTTAAGACAAAACTTTAGGCTTGTAAAATAATTAAATTCCAGCTTTCTAACCGAACATTATCGCGCATACCGAACATAATTCTTTGATTTTTCGGACAATACTACTGGAGTTTGAAAGCCCTATGAGTCATCTGTTCGTTAACTTTGGAATCAAGTCAATTGAAGGTCAGTAGAATAAGTTATGTCATTTTTCGTGTGATATGTTCAATGTATTTGAGAACAAGTTTTTGCAAATGTTTGAGCATCCATTTGAGTACCTAAATAATGTTAGAAAATTCTGAAATTTCACTATGTTTTACTTGAATGAGTTTAGAAAATACTATAAAAATTCCATAAAATTCTAAACCCGATAAATGGTCCAATTACGTTTGATCGTTGGGTAGTGCATTGAAGGATTGAATTCCATTAATGTAAGATAACCTTAATTTTCATCTTCTATTTTAGTTTCGTTTAATTCAACAAACCAAAGTTAGCTAATTTAAATGATTTGTTTCCTTCAGTTGTGGAACTTATAAATCTAAAACATTTACTATTAGGGTGTGTTCGATAAAGATTAAAATCAGATTAAAATTAAAAAATTAACCGTAATTGTTATTTTTTATTAGACGAGTGCAATAACTATATTTTTAATTTTAATTAGCTTTTAAAACGAGACCAATTGTATTTTTTCCCCCCCACTCACACACCACACATGTCAGTACGAAACCAAAAGCAACCTATGTACCTGGCGCTACACCACTTGTACCGTAACCAAAAACCAGCTAACGAGAAAAGGGTGATTGCGCCACCTGTTTTTTTTTATACAACTAGCCCTAAAATCAATGATCCACGGGAATCTCGGCTTCACTGTAAAGTGGATGTACACACAAATCTATATAATCTGTATACGTCTGTATGTACGTATGTGTAAATTTTTTTCTTCCCATTTTGCACCATTAATTTGAAGAAGAAGCAGAATTTGATTACAGAGAGAGGGCGGTATCGAGCATGGGGCCGGAGAATCATTATCAGATGAATGTGGTGAAAGGGGAGTTCGGATACGTACTCGAAGATGTCCCTCATTTCACCGATTACATCCCCTATCTTCCTGTATATTTTCCTCTCTGTCAAATGTCATGCGTATATAATGTGTATATATACGTGCGTGTATTTTTGGTATTCTGTATTCGCACTTCTGATATTGGAATACACTCGTTTGATTCATTTGAAGTTTGGCGCACTTTATTTTTGAGATTTTGTTTGGTGATTTTGGTTTTGCCACTCATTTCATGCGATTCCGAAATTAATTTTTGGAATCTTGTGGAATGAAATGCGAGAATGCTAGGAGTGATTTCCGGTGAGATCATTGCTTGATTTCTAGCTTTTCCGTGAATTGTTTATTGTTTAAGGAGCTGTCATTGCAAGGTTAGATTTAAATCAGGGTGTACAAGAATTTATTTATCATTTTTTCGTTTATACATATTAATAAAACGGTAATTATACATGCCAAGTAAAGAACATGGAGACGAGTTGGAATCTTTGTTGATTATAAGTTTATCTTACTGAGTATACTTTCAAGTTAATCTATATCATTAAGTAGTTAAAAGAGTTTTTTGAAGAACATTGGTTCATGCGACATTCTAATTAGAATGTTGATGGGTAAGATAGGATATTGTTATTACTCTTGTGGTAGAGAAGGAAAATCTGCCTTATTCATCCATTTGCTTTGTTTGATTGATACCTTGAATGGTAAACTGAACTTAATTGTTGTAGTAGCAGTTTATGATTGAATAGTTAAAACGCTCGTACTGTTGTGGGGATGATTTTATGCATTGTATTTCAACTCTTTCAGACCTTTGCATATCAAAATTTTTTTTGTCAGATACATATATTTCATTGTTATTAAATGAAAAATCACGTCCATTGAGCAAATGAATGTTTCGTCAGCATGTTTCAAAAGGTCCTCAACTTATGTTCACTTAACCAAATATTAGATCTTAGAAGTGCCAGAATAATTGTATAACAAAGTTAACTGAAACAGCAATTTCTTGTTATTTCAATTCTGTCATTGATTGGTCAAAAGATCATCTTGAGTAAATGCTGAAGTTGAACGGATGATGTATTCCATATCCCGAATAAGCTCTAGTTGAACTCTGTTTTTTGTGGTTTGTGATCTAAATGAATTGATAGTTCTATTATTTGTTCGAGTTTATCTGTTCATAGTGGTGCTTGGTTTACTGGCAGACTTATCCTAATCCACTACGATCCAATCCTGCATATTCAGTTGTTAAGTAAGTTGAACGTGTCTCTATCTCATTCTAATATTGGAGCTGTTTTCATATTAGCCTCCTCTTATTACTTTTGGAATCTTAATGACTATAAATAAATGAGTTGATGTATCTTATAATTTCAGGCAGTACTTCGTTGACATGGATGACACTGTCCCCCAAAAGGTGAATTCTACTCTTCAACTTGTTCTGTTCAACCAGGATTGTTAGTCATAAGATTTCCTTTATTATCTTGTTCTTTCTTAGTTTGGGGAATGCCTTATCTCTCCTGATAATACACTTTGATATATGCATTCATGTATGTCTTGATTGGGAGCCCCGAAAGTGCTTATGCAATGATAAGGTTACACAAGTGTAGAAGTGCATACATGGGCGGATATGGCGGGAGGCTGCACTGGGCTGAACCCATATCCTATTTTGCTTTGTAACTTTTTTCCTATAAAGTTATAGTTTGGCCTAAATTTAAAATTAGCCCACTGTCCTCTCTCTCTAATATTTGTCGACTTCCAGCCTAATTTCTTAAATGAACCAAATTTTAGAATTACCACACTTCCAAATCTTTTTTTTTTATAACCGTGAATATCCGGGCCAGCTTGTGCGCACCTCGACTAATCCCACGGGGCCCTGAAATTTACAGTCGTTTCTCACCTCAGTGGCCCTGAGGGGGCTTTGTGTTACTGATCTTGATGTTATACATCTGCAGTNGAATATCCGGGCCAGCTTGTGCGCACCTCGACTAATCCCACGGGGCCCTGAAATTTACAGTCGTTTCTCACCTCAGTGGCCCTGAGGGGATTCGAACTGGTGACACACTTCCAAATCTTTTGCTCAAAATAATAGAACTTCTTTAAAAATTTAATGTGGTAGGTGAAAGGCAAAGAACAACCTTATTTTTGCTGCAGTAGTCCAACAAAATAAAATCCAAATAAGAGGATAGAATTGTATTAATTGATGTTTTAACTGTCAAATATACACAATAATATTCAATAAGATTTGATGTCCCTCTATATGAGAGGTTTTCTCATTATATAGAACAAAAAATATAACTAAATATGGTAAAAGCAATCTATCTATATAATCGTAATTTTCGACGATCTCCGTAATCCATAATCTTATTCAATCTCATTGACATCCCCCTTCAAATTAATGTTGGTAAAAGCGTCAATTTGCAATCATGAACTGGCGATAGTGACAATATTTGTGCCCACGAAGTAGAAATCCAAATTAGAGCAATCATCTACGAAAATCAGTGACAACAAGAGACCAAAAACAACAAATAGTGCAGTAACCAACAAAGAACACTCCAAAAATACTCCAGAGCACTCACACTCCCCAAGAAGAATTTCCTAAAAAAATTCACGAAGTGTGCCAACAGTTCTATCTGTCGAGAGAACTTACTCAAACACATGATTCGGGCTCTGACAATAGCTCTAACGCCAAAACATCGGCAAACTCCAGATTGCAGGTGGAAGAAATCCCACAAAACAACTTACACCAAAACCCAAAGATGATCATCTTCCGAGAAACCAAAAACTCCAGCTTATCACCTGAGCAACCAAAAACTCAAGACGATGAATTTTTACTTGAATTTTGCAAATCGTTCCGACCTGTTTTCTTCTTCCCCATTGTTGCTGGAAAGAAGTTAACACAGCTTGGGCGCAGCTGGTCTGGACAAAAATGGGTGAAGAAAGGCAGAAAACAGATACAAAGTATAGCTATAGGAGAGAGGAAATTATCCCAAAACTGAACTCAAAATGGAACTGGACAGCTTCCTGCAATAACTCAGAGTAGCCTGCACTTTCCCAACTGGTGAAGGAATTCAAATTTTTTTTTACTCGAGAAGGAACAAACACAGCAGCAAGAAACTCTTGAATAATAACTATAAACTACTTGATGAATTCGAATTTTGCAAAGGGGAAGATGCAAGAATTCGACCAACCACCAAGAGCAAAACCAAAAATCTGTTTATCTTAATTTGATTTTACCAAGTAGAGGAATGTAAAAATCAAAACAAAGAACAAGAAACAATGGCAAGTATACTCAATAATATTTAATAAGATTCGATGCCCCTCTATATGAGAGGTTTTCTCATTATATAAAACCAAAAATATAACTAAATATGATAAAAACAATCTATCTATAAATGGTAAAATTATAATGATAATATAATCGTAATCTTCGACGATCTTCGTAATCTTATTCAATCTCATTGATATTAACCTCTTCACATCAGAAAGCATATCCATGTCAGTAAGCTTATGAGCAAGAAAAATATCTAATGAAACATACATATAAAATATGGTGAGGGACAAAATAAATAAATAAACTATTGGGCAACTTGCCCAATTGGTACCAGGATTTAACTTAAGTCTCACATATGATGGAGGTTTTGGATTCGAATCGTGGGGGACGTGTCAGAAAGCCGTGAGGTGTAAGATGGGCCTAAGCTTTCTCGAAACAGTCAGTACGTAATATAACGGCTTCGGTGCGAGATCGGATCGTTACAAAAAAAATCATATGTGAGACTTAAGTTGAATCCTGGTACCAATTGGGCAACCACGCTGTAACGCCCCGACCCGTATGGATCGAACCGTCACCTAACTGTAGCCGTTGACTTGATGGTTAACAACCTTACTTTTAGCGAAACATTTAAGTAATGAAATTTAAATCAAAAATAATTTGTTGAAATCTCAGAAGCACGGACACGCTAGCAGAGACAACGTATCCGTGTCCGACACGTATCGGACACGGGTACGCCCCCGACACGTCGCTGACGCGTGTCGGAGGCGAGAAAGGGCAGCTATCTTGAAGAAATCAGTGAGAAAAATAGATGGGAGAAGAGGAATGAACGGTAATACCT